>JAUMHN010101849.1:0-24992 GCA_032360265.1 Heliamphora ciliata
CAGATCGTGTGACTTTCGAAATTAATAAATTTATTTTAATTAAACGGATTTTTATAACCCTAAAAAATATTTTAAAATTCTAAGTGGGAGAGAAAATTTATTCACAGATAAATCCCGCGATCTCTATCACCAAGTTTGTAGGCGATGCAATTAAATCTTGCGTGTCGGCAGTAAGGCCTTCCTCCCCAACGGGCAAATTAATTTTGGTATCGCCAGTACAAACCTCTTTTAGGGATCATTCTGGATAATTATTAGTGTAGATCACTTCTCCAACTGAAGGGTTCATTGTGAAGCGATTAATTTGGGATTAGGTGATAGTTAATACTCAGCTGTATATTATAGTATTCTCTCCAACTGAGTCACTACAATTATATATTGGACCGAAACTATGTCAGGTATTTAATTTTACTTGGCATGGTCAGTTGCCTAAATAGTAAAATTTAAAAAAAATTGACCTGTCTGATCTTATGAACGATAGTAAACGTCCTCCCAACAAGGCATACTATTCTCAGGTTACCAGACTATTAGAGAATTGATTTTAAAATAGTAGAGAAAACCAAATTAAAATGAATTTAAAATTTTACTCATCATAATTAACAGTTTTTTAATTATGTGATTCTCATAATTAAAATGTCTTTCAACCCACTAACTTCCATTCTCAAAGAAAACAAACTTACAGGACCAAACTATGTTGACTGGAAAAGGAACTTGGACATTGTATTAACTGCTAAGGATTACAAGTTTGTTTTAACTGATCTATGTCTACCAGTACCTGATGAAAGGGCTACTAAAAGGGAAACTCAGGCCCATCAGAAGTGGCAGAAAGCTGATCAGATGGCTCGCTGTTATATTTTGGCTTCAATGTCAAATGTCTTGCAGCGTCAGCATCAGTATATGCCTAGTGCCTATGATATGATGATGAACCTCAAAGAAATATTTGGGGATCAAAATCATGTTGCTAGGAAGGTGGCCATGAGATCTCTAATGAATGCAAACATGGCTGAAGGTACACCAATTAGGGATCATGTTCTAAAAATGATCAGTCTTCTAAATGAACTGGAGATCCTTGGAGCTGAAATTGACGGGGAAACCCAGGTCGATATCATACTCCAGTCATTGCCTGAAAGTTTTAAACAGTTATGCCTGAACTATTTTATGAATAAGCTTAGCTACTCACTGACAGAACTTCTAAAGGAACTTCAAGTAGTCGAGGGCGTTCTTAGGAAGCCGGGTTCTGTGTATGTGGCTGAAAAGGGTTCTTCCTCTAAACCGAAAGGTAAGAAGAAGAAAAATATTCAGACACAGGAAAAACAAGTCTAAAAGCAGTTAATGGACCAAAAGCTGGTGTGAAGAAGCCGAGAGGTAAGTGCTATCACTGTAACTAATTTGGGCATTGGAAAAAGCAGTGTCCGATTTTTCTCAGTAAGTAGAACAAACAAGGTAATTTCTGTTCACTCATTGTTGAAACATGTTTAGCGGTGTTATCTACTGTTACCTGGTGTGTAGATACGGTAACCACTAATCATGTCTGCAATGCTTTGTAGGGGTTCTAGAAAATCAAGCAGCTTAGTGATGGAAAAATCTACTTGCACATGGGCAATAATACAAGGGTGGTAACAGTTACAGTAGGAGATGTCACTCTAAATTTTAGTAGAGATAGAATACTACTTCTAAAAGATTGTCTTTATGTACCTTTGATTAGAATAAATTTATTTTCAGTCTCGAGTTTAATAAAGGACAAATATTCTGTTCATTTTGGTGACTCTGACGTTTTAAAGAAAAATAAATATTTTATTTATTCTAGTACATTGGTAGATAATCTGTATGTTGTATCTCCTATCTCTCCTACACTGCAACTAACTAAAATGAATAGCACATCTACTTTACCATGTAAGAGAAAATTTTCTTCTTTAATGAACCAAACAACTGATGCACAGGGTTCTGATTCTGTACAACGTGTTACTACTAGTACATAGACACATGTAGTGCCTCATCATAGTGGGAGGGCTGTTCATCAACTTGATCGATATATGTTCTTGGGAGAGTCGTTTGACAATATCCCGACAGAACTGGATACCGAATCCTGTAACTACAATGAAGCACTAAAAGACAAAAATATAGATCTTTGGTAAAGGGCTATGAATTCAGAGATAGAATCTATGTATTCCAATCAAGTATGGAAACTTGTAGAACCACCCGAAGGGATAAAACTCATTGGATGTAAGTGGATCTACAAGAGGAAGAGAGGAGCTGATGGAAAGGTTAAAACCTTCAAAGCTAGGCTTGTTGCTAAAGGGTTCACTCAGAAAGAAGGGATCGATTATGAGAAAACCTTTGCACCGGTAGCCATGCTCAAGTTTATCCAGATTCTCTTATCCATTTCCGCTCATTTCAATTACGAAATCTGGCAAATGAACGTCAAGATAGCTTTCCTTAAACAGAAGTCTTGACGAGTGTATCTACCAGATGGATTCACTGTAAAGGGCCAGAAGCACATGTTGTACAAATTTAAGAGATCTATTTATGGACTTAAGCAGGCATTGAGGTCTTGGAACACTCGGTTTGATCAAGCTATAAAGTCTTATGGTTTTAATCAAAGTCCGAATGAGTCTTATGTGTACAAGAAGCGTAACGGAACCATGGTGATCTTTCTAGTACTTTATGTAGACGATATCTTTCTCATCAGAAATGATGTGGAGGCATTATCTACGGTTAAAGTATTGTTATCTAAGCAGTTTGATATGAAAGACTTGGGAGAAACTAGTCACATCCCTTGGATCAAGCTTATACGAGATCGAAAACAAAGGATGTTGAGCTTATCACAAGAAAAGTATATCGATGATATCCTTGCTCGTTTTAGCATGCAGGATTCCAAGAAAGGATTTATCCCTTTCAGGCATGGAATCACTCTATGCAAGGATCAATGTCCTAGGACACTTGATGAGATAGAGAAGTTGAAGACGGTTCCTTATGATTCGGCAATAGGAAGCCTCATGTGTACTATACTTTACACTAGACCCGACATCTGTTTTGTCATTGGCATGGTTAGTAGATATCAGTCTAATCCAGGACAGGAGTATTGGACTGCGGCAAAAAATATAATGAAGTACCTGAAAAGGATTAAGAATTATATGTTAGTTTATCGGGCAGACAGTCTAGTACCTTTGAGGTACACAGACTTAGATTTTTAGTCAGACATGGAGCTTACGTCAGGAAACAACCTTGTAGATCCTTTACAAAGAGCTTACCGGCTTAGACTTTTGATAGTCATATAGAGGGCATGGAATCAGATGTATGGCAGCATGGTTTTTAGTATTTAATTTTATAAAATTAATTTTTCATTTTATGATAATCTTTATGAGCAATGTACGTATATCATTCATTTGATACGCATGGATGTCTAATATTCTATATAGTATTTAATCTGGTGTGTAGAGTACGACTTGCACACAGAATATCAAATTTTAGGTTCTTGCAGAATATAAGTTCTATGTTCACAGTTTAGATGGAAATGGACATACCATCGGTATGACTGTAGCACAGAGTTTTAGTAGGCCTATCTTGGTTACTGAGAACAGATAATAGTATCGTCTATTGTTTCAATTTTCTGTGCTACTACACTTTGTGTGTATTGAATGGGACATTTGCGGTAATTAATTTAGTACTGACTACTGACTATATAAATTAATTCACACCCCAAAGTTATTATGAATAGTGCTTATCCTCTTAATCCTGAAAGAATTATTGATTTACGTATATTTAATATTCGTTATTTTGATTCATTAGAGGGTGCAACCTTATATTGGTCTATATTCCCGATATGTTGGATAACGGTATTATTCATATGGCAAATATTAATTATTGACGGAATCCATATCCCGAAAGATCAAAATTGACGATACCCCCTTAAGGATGCTTATAAATTTTGACCGGGCCAAACCCTGCAGGTGGATTTAATTATTCGGTGGTCAAATAAGTTAAGCGAAATGGTTTAAAGAATATCAAGATGCTGATTAAATTAAATTATCAGTAATTAAATTTAATTGACGGATATCGGGATTCTTAATGTGGGGAGAAATTGTAAGCATTTAATAACAGGAGCTCAATGCAAGAAGGTCTTGAAATTATGGGTCAGAGTGCAATTATAGTTCTTTAGTGGTGTGAACTGTAATTCAGTATTTTATAGAAATTACAGAAACCACTGCATGTCTTTCCATAATTGCAGAAACCTCTAGTAGGTGTCTGTCTTCTACTAGAAGTCTAACTCATAATTACTCCCCAGGTCCCTGCTATAGCCCTATATATATGCGGGTAGGCTGAACCAGTTTTTGATGATTTTTAGATCATTATTATTGTGATATTATTTTTGTCTTTCAATACTTAAATATATCGAGATTCTGTCGGTACAAGTTCTCGAAGGATCATTGCCCACACTACGTTCGAGGATTGCATAAAGGGATACGATAGAAGATTTTACTAGAGTTTCAACTCAGAATCAAGTCGTAGTTAAAGATTAGATCTACAAGAAATATTCTTCTAAATTAACTTTGGTTGCACGAGTTTATTTTTGATCATTCGATATCAAAATTTTTATCTGGAGCCCGTTTTGGCATTTACCCGTCCAGTTAATTTTTACCGAAAATCGTTTACAAAATCAATGATCTTAGCAGTATTGCCTCCAATAAGTGGATCTATAAGAATAAGAGAGGAATAGACGGGAAGGTTGAAACCTTCAAAACTAGACTTGTTGCTAAAGGATTTACACAGAAAGAAGGGATCGATTATGAGAAAACTTTTTCGCCGGTAGCCATGCTTAAGTCTATCTAAATTCTCTTATCCATTGTCGCTCATTTCGATTACAAAATCTGGCAAATGGACATCAAGATAGCTTTCCTTAACGGAAGTCTTAACGAGTGTATCTATATGTTATAACCAGACGGATTCTTTTCAAAACGCCAGGAACATATGTTTTGTATGCTTAAGAGATCTATTTATAAACTTAAGTAGGAATCGAGGTCTTGGAACATTTGGTTTAATCAAACCATTAAGTCTTATGGTTTTGATCAAATTCTAGATGAGTCCTATGTGTACAAGAAGCGTAACGAAAGCATGGTGATCTTCCTAGTACTTTGTATAGACGATATCTTGCTCATCAGAAACGATGTGGGGGCATTATCTACGGTTAAAGTATGGATGTCTAAACAGTTCGATATGAAGGACTTGGAAGAAGCCAGTCACATCGTTGGTATCAAGTTTATGCGAGATCGGAAACAAAGGATGTTGGGCTTATCACAAGCAAAGTATATCGATGATATCCTTGCTGGTATTAGCTTGCAGGATCCAAGAAAGGGTTTCTCCCCTTTAAGCATAGAATCACTCTATTCAAGGATCAGTGTCCTAAGACACTTGATGAGATAGAGAAGATGAAGGCGGTTCTTTATACTTCGGTAGTAGGAAGCCTCATGTATGCTATGTTTTGCACTAGACCTGACATCTGTTTTGTCATTGGCATGGTTAGCAGATATCAGTCTAATCCAGAGTAGGAGCATTGAACTACGGTAAAGAATATAATCAAGTACCAAAAAAGGACTATGGATTATATGTTGATTTACCGGGCAGACAGTCTAGTTCCTTTAGTGTACACTGACTCACATTTCCAGTCAGACGTTGAGCTTGCATTAGAAGACAACCATCCAGATCCTTTACAAAGAGCTTACCAGCTATGACTTTTGCTAGTCATATAGAGGGTATAAGAGTCAAATGTAAGGCAGCACGGTTTTGAGTATAAGTAGGAGATTGTTAGGGTTGGTATACTGAAAATCATGTTTTTAGTATTTAATTTTATTTTAATAAAATTAATTTTCTATTTTATAAGAACCTTTATAAGCATTGTATGTGTACCATTTCTTTAATGGTATGCATGAATATCTAATATTCTGTATAGTATTTAATTTGGTATTTATAGTACGGCTTGCACACATAATCAGATTTTATGTGCTTGCAGAATATAAGTTTTATGTGCACAATTTAGACCGAAATGGGCATACCACCGCTACGATTGTAGTATAGAATTTTTGTAGGCCTGTCTTGGTTACGAGAAATAGATAATAGCATTTTCTATTATTCTGACTTTCTGTGCTAGTACACTTTGTGTGTATTGAACGGTATATTTCGGGTAATTAATCTTATACTAACTATATAAATTAATTTACACCCAAGGTTATTATGAATAGTGCTTATCTTTTTAATCTTGAAATAATTATAAATTTGCGTGCATCTAGTATTCATTATTTTGATTCGTTAGAGGGTGCGATCTTATATGGGTCTATATTCCCGGTAAGTTGGATATGTTGGAGGCAATACTGCCAAGATCATTATTTTTATAAACAATTTTCGGTAAAAAATTAACTGGATTGGCAAACGTCGAAACAGGCTCCAGATAAAATTTTTGACGAAGAACGATCAAAGTAAAATCCGTGCAACCAAAGTTAATTTAGAAGAAAACCTTTTGTCGATCTAATCTTCAACTGGTTCAGCCTACCCGCATATATATAGGGCTACAGCAAGGACCTGGAGAGTAATTATGAGTTAGACTTTCAGTGGAACACGACACCTACTAGAGATTTCTGTAATTATGGAAAGACATGCAGCGATTTCTATAATTTTCATAAAACACCGAATTACAGTTCACACCACTAAAGAACTATAATTGCACTCTGACCCATAATCTCAAAACCTTTTTGCATTGAGCTCTTGCTATTAAATACTTACCATTTCTCCCTACGTTAAGATTCTCGATGCTTGCCAATTAAATTTAATTATTAATAATTTAATTTAATCGGCATCTTGATATTCTTTATGCCATTCCGCTTAACTTATTTGACCGCTAGATAATCAAATCCACCTTTAGGGTTTACCCCGGTCAAAACTAATAAGCATCCTTAAGGGAGTATTATCAATCGCGATCATCGGGACGTGGATTCCGTCAATAATTAATATTTTCTATATATATAATACAGCTATCCAACTCACCAGTAATATAAACCAATATAAGATCGTACCCTCTAATGAATCAAAATAACGAATATTAAATATTTGTAAATCAATAATTATTTCAGAATTAAGAGGATAAGCACTATTCGTAATAATCTTGGGTTGTGAATTAATTTATATAGTCAGTACAAAATTAATTACTCAAATGTTTCGTTCAATACACACAAAGTATACTGACACAAAGAGTCGAAACAATAGATGACGCTATTATCTATTTCCCGTAACCAAGACAGGCCTACTAAAACTCTGTGGTACAGTCGTACCGATGGTATGTCTATTTCCATCTAAACTGTAAACATAAAACTTATATTCTGTAAGAACCTAAAATTTGATCTTCTGTGTGCAAGCCGTACTCTACACACTAGATTAAATACTATACAGAATATTGGATATCGATGCATAATAAAGAAATGATATACATACGTTGCTCATAAAGATTATCATAAAATAGAAAATTAATTTTATTAAAATAAAATTAAATATAAAAAATATGATTTTTAGTATACCAACCCTAAAATCTCCCACTTATACTCAAAACCATGCTACCATACATCTGCCTCCCATGCCCTCTACATGACTATCAAAAGACTTAGCCGGTAAATTCTTTGTAAAGGATCTGCAAGGTTGTCTCATAATACAAGCTCTATGTCTAACTGAAAATTCGAGTATGTGTACCCCAAAAGTACTAGACTGTCTGCCTGGTAAATCAACATATAATCCTTAGTCCTTTTCAGGTACTTGATTATATATTCTTTACTGCAGTCCAATGCTCCTATCCTGGGTTAGACTGATATTTACTAACTATGCCAATGGAAAAGTAGATGCCGAGTTTCGTACAAAGCACAGCATACATGAGGCTTTCTACTGTCGAAGCATAAGGAATTGCATTTATCTTCTCTATCTCATTAGGTGTCTTAAAATACTGATCCGTGGATAGAGTGATTCCATACCTGAAAGGGAGAAACCATTTCTTGGAATTCTGCATGCTAAAACGAGCAAGTATATCATCGATATACTTTGCTTGTGATAAGCCCAACAACCTTTGTTTTCGATTTCGCACAAGCTTGTTCCCAAGGATGTGACTGGCTTCTTCCAAGTCCTTGATACCAAACTACCCAGATAACTATTCTTTAACCGTAGAGAATGCCCCCACATCATTTTCGATGAGCAAGATATCTTCTACATAAAGTATTACGAAGATCACCACGCTTCTGTCACGCTTCTTTTACATACAGGACTTATCCGGACTTTGATCAAAACCATAAGACTTAATGGATTGATCAAATTGAGTGTTTCAAGACCTAGATGCCTACTTAATTCCATAATTAGATCTCTTAAGGTTGCATAACATGTGCTCCTGGCTGTTTGCAATGAATCCATCTTGTTGTATCATATAGATACACTCGTCAAGACTTCCGTTAATGAAAGTTGTCTTGACGTCCACTTGTCAAATCTTGTAATCGAAAAGTACGACACTAGATAAGAGAATCTGGATAGACATAAGTATGGCTAGCAGCGAAATGGTTTCCTCATAATCGATCCCGTCTTTCTAGTGAACCGTTTAGTAACAAGCCTAGTTTTGAAGGTTTTAACCATCCCATCCACTCCTCTCTTCTTGTTATAGATCCACGTACATCCAATGGGTTTTATCCCTTCGGGTGGTTCTACAAGTTCTCAGACCTGATTGGAATACATAGATTCTATTTCTGAATTCATAGCCATTTTCCAAATATCTGCATCTTTATCTTGTAGTGTTTCATTATAGTTATAGGGCTCGGTATCTAGTTTTACCAGGATCTTATCAAACGACTCTCCGAAGAACATATACCGATCAGGTTGATGAATAATTCTCCCACTACAATGAGACACTACCTGTATCTGTGTACTAGCAGTAACAGGCTGAGCAGAATCTGAACCCTGTGCATCAGCACCCTGTTCTTAATTTGCACCTGTCCCGATAATTATTCCACTACGACGAGATAATGGAATATCAGTGACTTGTGATTTCTTTTTCGTTCTACTGGTATTTTCTCTCAGTTCTTCTAGAACAATTTTGTTATTGGACTGTGATCCATAATATAATCATCTTCCAAGAATCGGGCATTGGTGCTAATAATGACCTTCTAATCCTTAGGATTATAAAATAGACCACCCTTCGTTCCCTTGGGATACCCCACAAAGAAACAAACTTCTTTCCTCGGTTCCATCTAACCTGCATTCCCTTTCAGCACATGTGTTGGACACCTCCAAATCCGAATGTGTTTCAGACTAGGCTTACGATCGGTCCACAATTCTATAGGAGTAGAAGGTACTGACTTAGAAGGAACCATATTCAGAATATAAGCCGCTATCTCTAAATCGAGTCTCCAAAACGAATGTGGTAAATTCGAATAACTCATCATTGACCTTACCATCTCCATAAGAGTCATATTCCTTCTTTCTGCGACACCATTTTGCTGTGGAGTGCCAGGTGCAGTCAACTGGGATGTAATCCCCTCTGATGACAAATAGTTCTTAAACTCTCCAAAGAGGTATTTTCCACCACAGTCGGATCGTAGTGATTTGATACTTTTACTCAGATGCTTCTCCGCCTCCGCCTTGAATTCTTTGAATTTCTCAAAATATTCAGACTTACAGTGTATCAGGTAAATGTATCCATACCTTAAGTAGTCATTAATGAAACTGACGAAGTACTCAAAGCCACCTCTAGTCTGAATTGTCATTGGACCACACACATCAGAATGAATCAGCTCCAACGGTTCTTTAGCTCTATAGTCTTTGGCCGAAAATGACATCTTGGTCATCTTACCCTCTAAACAAGATTCACAGGCTGAAAGTGCCTCCTCCACTTCCAATGAACTCAAAGGTCCATCTGTTACAAGTTTGTTTATCCTTTTTAGATTAATATGATCTAAGCGTAAGTGCCAAAAAAATGTTTGGTTCATTAAAGAAGAAAATTTTCTCTTATATGGTAATATAGATGTATTATTCATTTTAATCAGTTGTAGTATAGGAGAGATTGGAGTAATAATATAAAGTTCATCCACTAATGTACCAGAACAGATAACCCATTTATTATCCTTAATAACCACAGGGTTATTAAAATAAACCAAATATCCATCTTTAGCCAATTTAGAAATAAAAACTAAGTTCTTTCTAATGGCTGGTATATAAAGACAGTATCTCAATATTAAAACTCGATCTCTACCAAAACTGAGAGTAATATCTTCTACTGCAACTGTTGTTACCTTTGTATTATTACCCATATGCAGGTAAATCTCTTTATCACTAAGTTGTCGAATTTTCTGGAACCTCTGCAATGAATTGCAGACATGATTAGTGGCTCCCGTATCCACACATAGGTAACGGTAGATAGCACCGCTAAACATGTTTCCACAACCAGTGAATAGAAATTATCCTGTTTGTTCTCCCTTCTAAGAAATACTGGACATAGCTTTTTCTAGTGCCAGGTCTGGTTGCAGTGAAAACATCTGCCTTTTGACTTTTTCACACCAATCCTTCGCCCATTAACTACCTTGGAAATTGTGTTTTCCTATTTCTGAACCTTTTTCTTCTTCATGCTTGAAGGAATATTATTTGTAGTTAAAGCCATATCCAAGTTACATTTCTAGTCAACAAAATTCAGTCCCTTAAGTTTGTTTTCTTTGAGTATTGAAGCGAGTGTGTTGAAATCCATTTTAATTCTAAGACTCACATAATTAAAAAATCGTTAATTATGATGAGTAAAACTTTGAATTCATTTTAATTTGGTTCCCTCTACTATTTTAAAATTAATTCGCCAGCAGACTAGTAATCTGAGAATAGCATACCACGATGGGTGGATGTCTACTATTCTTCATCAGACCAGATAGGCCAATTCTTTTTTATTTTACTATCTAGGCAACTGACTATACCAAGTAAAATTAAATAGCTGACATAGTTTCGATCCAGTATATAATAGCAGTGATTCAGATGGAGATGATACTATTATATACAGCTAAGTGTTAACCATCACTTAATCTCAAATCAATCGCTTCGCAATGAACCACTACAAGAAAATTCACATTTTGCGACTAACCGTTTAGTTGGCATAAGTCCTGTTTTTAGTCGCTATAATGTTTTGGCAACTTAATTTTTTAGTCGCCACGTTGGTCGGTAATACCTTGACACTAAATGTTTGTGGCGACTAAATTTCATTTAGTTGCCGTAAATTTTGTTTCTGCGACCACAAGTTTGGTCGACAATGTAGCATACGACGACCAATACCAGTTGTCGTTGAATATAATTTAGTCGCTGTTGTACCTCAATTCCGCAACAAACAAATTTAGTCACTAAATATAATTTAGTCGCTGTTGATGCCATGATTTCGCGACAAAATTAATTTAGTTGCAGAATGTAATTTAGTTGCTGTTGTACGTTGTTGATTCCACGACCAAAGTTTTTTGTCGCTGAAAACATACTTTTAAGAATTTTGCGACTACCCACTATCGTCGCTGAATGCAATATTGTAGTCAAATGTTTCATGACCAAAATTTTTGGTCGCCAAAAACAACTAATCCTAACTCATTTAGCAACTAACTAATATAGTCGCCAAAAATTTATTTTTTCACAACACAATTTATTTGTCAGTAAAAGTATCCTTTGTAACCTTTTATATTATATAAAATTTTTATAAAATAATATTTAATATTCATCCATGCAAATCATAAATATTCATACCCAACACAAATATTCATTGAAAATAGTACTCCATACGTACATAAATCTAGCAAACCTTTTATATGTTCATACAAAGTTTCAATCAAAAATAAAACATTCATCCAAAGTTTCAAAATAAGATCTAATTATATTATCTACATGTCTTCCACGTGTACGTCCACGAACACGCTTAGATGAAGATTCAACTACAAAAACAACAAAACAAGTAACAAATTACTTAGCTAAATGAAGAAGTTATGGAATAAGACAAAAATCAAGAAGTACTAGGGCACTCGAAATACATTACATAATAAATATATTACATAATAAATACATGATAAAGTAAAATGAAAGTACCTATATCACTCGTTTGTGTAATAAGAGCAAAAAGAGTCGGTGCATTAGGTCTGATTGAAGGAGATGGTGCAATTGCAAAAACAACGAACCAAATAACAATTCATTTATCCAAATGACAAAGTTATGGATTGAGACAAATAGCAACAAGTACTAGCACACTTGAAATTGACATACATGTTTTGGTTAGATTTTAGCTGAAAATATTCTAAGCATTAATTAAAATGTTTTAATTGCTTATTTAGTTGTTTTAGAATTATTTCACATGTAGATATTTGACAGGTGGTTATTTTCCTATAAATCAAAGAATATTCTAAGTGTTAAAAAAATTAAAAATTTGGGCATAGTTTTTTTTAATTTTTGGACTATTCTAAATTTTTTGAAGAACCTATTAACCATCAATAAAACAATATACTCAGGCACAAGCTGGATCTCAACTCACAATAGCAACCACAAACTACTTAATAACTATTCGTTTCAGTTTCATAACAATTAAACTACTCCCAAATAAAATTAAACTATACAAATTTTAGCCATGAATGAATTTTATTTCATATACATAATAAATACATTACACAATAAATACGTAATAAAGTAAGATAAGAGTACCTATATCACTTGTCTGTGTAATAGGAATAGAAAGAGACGGTGCAGTAGGTCCGGTTGAAAGAGATGGTGCAACTGTAAAAACAACAAGCCCAATAACAATTCAATAAATCAAATGATAAAGTTATGGAATAAGACAAATAGCAATAAGTACTAGCACACTTGAAATGAACGTACATGTTTGGTTAGGTTTTAGTTGAAAATATTCTAAGCATTAATTAAATTGTTTTAATTGCTTATTTAGTTATTTTAGAGTTATTTGACAGGTGGTTGTTTTTCTATAACTCAAAGAATATTCTAAGTGCTAAAAAAATTAAAAATTTGGGCAGAGTTTTCTTTGTTTTTTGTACTATTCTAAATTTTCTAAAGAACCTGTTAACCATCAATAAAACAATATACTCAGGCACAACCCGGATATCAACTCACAATAGCAACCATAAACTATTTAATAACTATTCGTTTCGGTTTCATAACAATTAAACTACTCCCAAAAAGAATTGAGCTATACAGATATAAACCATGAATAAATTTTATTTGATATACATAATAAATACATTACACAATAAATACTTAATAAAGAGACGGTGCATTAGGTTCGAAAAATAAAACGGTTCTGATACCATTAGTTGGAGGCAAAACTGTCAAGATCATTGTTTTTGCAAACGATTTTTGAAAAAAATTAATTGGATGGGCAAATGCCGAAACGGGCTCCAGATAAAACTTTTAACGTCGAATGATAAAAAACAAAACTCGTGCAACCAAAGTTAATTTAGAAGAAAACCTTTTACCGATCAAATCTTCAATTACGTTTTGTATTCGGAGTTGAAGCTCCCGTCAGACCTTTTACTGTATTCCCTTATGCGATTCTTGAATGTTGTGTAGGCTATAATCTATCAAGAACTCATACTGGCAGAACCTGTACAGTTTTAGTCTTGAAAGACAAGTTATGAAACTGGTTCAGCCTGCCCGCATATTTATAGACCTACAGTAGGGACCTGTGGAGTAATTATGAGTAAGATTTCAAGTAGAACACAGACACCCATCAGCGGTTTCTGCAATTAAGTAAATCTCATAGCGGTATCTGCAATTATGAAAAACTATCAGCGATTTTTGCAATTTTTATACAAGACTAAATTACAGTTCACACCACTAAAAAATAATAATTGCACTTTGATCCATAATCTCAAAACCATCTTGCATTGAGCTCATGTTATTAAATACTAATTATTTCTCCCCATTTTAAGGTTCATGATACCTGCTAATTAAATTTAATTACTGATAATTTAATTTAATCGACATCTAGATATTTCTTGAACCCTTCCACTTAACTTATTTGACCACTAGATAATCAAATCTACCTGCAGAGTTTGGCCTCGTCAAAAGTTATAAGTTTTCATAAGGGGGTATCGTCAATTCCGATCTTTCAAGATGTAGATTTTGTTAATAATTAATAATCACCATATAAATAATACCGCTATCCAACTCACTGAAAATATAGACCCATATAAGATTGCACCCCCTAATGAATCAAAACAATGAACATTAAATATATGCAAATCAATAATTATTTCAGAATTAAGAGCATAAGCACTATTCATAATAATCTTGGGATGCGAATTAATTTATATAATCAGTATAAAATTAATTATTCTAATGTGTCCCGTTCAATACACACAAAGTGTACTAGCACAGAGAGTCGGAACATAAACGACGCTATTATCTATTTTTCGTAACCAAGACAGACCCACTAAAACTCTGTATTACAGTCGTACCGATGGTATGCCCATTTTCATATAAACTGTGAACATAAAACTTATATTTTGTAAAAATCTAAAATCTGAACTTTTGTGTGCAAGCCGTACTCTACACACCGGATAAAATATTGTATATAATATTAGACATCCATGCATAACATTAAAGAAATAATATACATACATTACTCATAAAGATTCTTATAAAATAAAAAATTAATTTTATTAAAATTAAATTAAATACTAAGAACGTGATTTTCAGTATACCAACCTTAACAGGCAGAACCTGGTTAGCTTTAGTTTTAAAAATAAGTTATGAATTTGGTTCAGTCTACCCGCATATTTATAGGGTTACAGCAGGGACCTATAGAGTAATTATGCCAAACACTTCTACTGAAATACAGATACATATCCAGTGGTTTGCGCAATTAAGCAAACCTCTAAGCGGTATCTACAATTATAAAAACCTTGCAGCGGTTTTTGCGATTTCTATAAAATACTAAATTACAGTTCACACTACTAAAGAATTGTAATTACACTTTAAGCCATAATCTCAAGACTATCTTACATTAAGCTCTTGTTATTAAATGCTTAACTCATTTTTTCATATTAAGATTTCTGATACCCGCCAATTAAATTTAATTACTGATAATTTAATTTAATCGGCATCTTGAATTTTTTTAAACCCTTCCGCTTAACTTATTTGATCGTTGAATAATTAAATCCACCTGTAGGGTTTGGTCCGGTCAAAACTTATAAGCTTCCTCAAGTAGATATCGTCAATCTCGATCATTCGAGACATGAATTCCATCAATAATTAATATTCTCTATATAAATAATACCGTTATCCAACTCATCCAGGATATAGACCCATATCTTATAACTTAACTTTGGTTGCACGAATTTTATTTTGATCGTTCGACGTCAAAAGTTTTATTTGGAGCCCGTTTCGGCATTTGCCCGTCTAGTTAATTTTATACCGAAAATTATGTTAAAAAACAATGACCTTGGCAGGTTTGCCTCCATCATATGTGCTGGGCACACCCAAATCTGAATATGTCTCGGACTAGGTTTACGTCCGGTCCACAATTATCACGCCCCAAACTCTGGGTCACGTGAAACGCCCACAAACACAAAACATAACACCAAACCAGAGAATACACTATCAACTTAAACCATACATGCATTGTATATAACTGCTAAACGGCTTACATTACGCGGTTCCAACACCCGAAAAACATGTTATAGCATACATGTTCAAAACTAACAAAAAAGGAAGACTACATCTTTTCCACCTCTCCAGCAACTCTAGATCAACCTGCTGACCGGTACCTGAAAAAAATCAAATCTCACACCGTGAGCCAAAACTCAGCAGAAACTAGATAGGTATGCAATATAAGCTAAACATGCTAGGAAAATGAGGTGCGGTTTTAGACTCTCTTTCAAACCTTTAAAATAATTTTCCCAAACAAGGGAAACCGAGAATAACAACCACGTTTTGACTCACTCACAGGAGCTTGAAAACAGTTGAAAAAAAGGATTTTAGATCGCGATTCACACGACTCTTAAAAATACTTTGAAAATTGGTATGTCCGTCCCACAATGCAGTTCATGCAATCCATGTAACTTCTCGGGCTGAACCCGAGGGACCGCAGCCCCGCCAATGCATTCTTCTCGACCTCACGCCGTGGGACCGTCGACCCTACCCAATATATCTTCTCGGCCCCACGCCGAGGGGTTGTAGCCCCACGGAATACCTCTTCTCGGCCTTACGCCGAGGGACCGTGGCCCCAACGTAATCTGCTTAGCTTCTCGCAGAGGGATCGTAGCCCCAACCCAATATATCTTCTCGGACTCATGCTGAGGTGTCGTAGCCCCACCAAAAACTCCGTCAGCCAGAGCTAATATTAACAGAACCACATGTTCACCTATCCCATTCCAAACACCTATGGACAACCTAACAAGGATTTAAATGCATAAAATTACGTACTATCACTACGTTTTACAAATCACGTCACATGCTACACACGTGACTCACACAACACTTGCAACTCATGCAACATGTACTACATTCATCCGTTCCTCATATTCCCCATAACCATGCCTATAAAATTTTAGAGTTTTAAAGCATAAATCGCGTTACGCGTAACGATACCAAAACCATGTAATCCACTTACATAATCCGTATATAAATAAATAGTTACAAATGCACATAGCCATCTATAACAATACATCATGAGGCTACCTGTCAAAACAAACCGACATCCACTCACAGGGACAACGAACAACTCACTGAACCCAGCCTAACCCGAAGGCCTGTTAGAATTGGTATACTAAAAACTATATTTTTAGTATTTAATTTAATTTTAATAAAATTAATTTTTTCTTTTATAAGAATTTTTATGAGCAATGTATGCATATCATTTATTTGTAATGCATGGATGTATAATATTTAATCTTGTGTGTAGAGTACGGCTTACACACAAAAGGTCAGATTTTAGATTCTTGCAAAATATAAGTTTTATGTTCACAGTTTAGATAGAAATGGACATACCATCGGTACGACTGTAGCACACAGTTTTAGTAGACCTATCTTAGTTACAAGGAACAGAAAATAACGTCGTCTATTGTTCTGACTTTCTATGCCAGTACACTTTGTGTGTATTGAACGGAACATTTAGGGTAATTAATTTTGTACTGACTACTGACTATATAAATTAATTCGCACCCAAGATTATAATGAATAGTGCATATTCTCTTAATCCTGAAATAATTATTGATTTGCATATATTTAATATTCGTTGTTTTGATTAATTAGAGAGTGCGATCTTATATGGGTCTATATTTTTCGTGAGTTGGATAACGGTATTATTTATATGGTAAATATTTATTATTGACGGAATCCACGTCCCGAATGATCGGGATTGACGATACCCCCTTAAGGATGCTTATAAATTTTGACCGCGGCAAATCGTATAGGTGGATTTAATTATTCGGCGGTCAAATAAGTTAAGCGAAAGGCTTAAGAAATATCAAGATGCCGATTAAATTT
Organism: Heliamphora ciliata; assembly: GCA_032360265.1. Taxonomy (NCBI): domain Eukaryota; kingdom Viridiplantae; phylum Streptophyta; class Magnoliopsida; order Ericales; family Sarraceniaceae; genus Heliamphora; species Heliamphora ciliata. The sequence goes on from JAUMHN010101849.1 coordinate 17,515, forward strand.
AATTAGCGGGTATCGGGAATCTTAACGTGGGAAGAAATGGTAAACATTTAATAACAGGAGCTCAACACTAGAAGGTCTTAAGATTATGGGTCAGAGTGCAATTATTGTTCTTTAGTGGTGTGAGCTGTAATTCAGTATTTTATGAAAATTACAGAAATCGTTGCATGTCTTTCCATAATTGTAGAAACCTCTAGTAGGTGTCTGTGTTCCACTGGAAGTCTAACTCATAGTTACATCTCAGGTCCCTGCTGTAGCCCTATATATATGCAGGTAGGTTGAACCAGTTTATGATGATTTTTCATGATCATTATTATTTTTGTCTCGCAAGACTTAAATATATCAGGATTCTATCGGTACGAGTTCTCAGAGGATCGTAGCCCACACTACGTTCGATGATCGTATACGGGAATACGATAGATAATCTGATTGGAGTTTCAACTCGGAATCAAGTCGTAGTTAAAGATTAGATTGACAAGTGGTATTTTTCTAAATTAACTTTAGTTGCATGGATTTTATTTTGATCATTCGACGTCAAAAGTTTTATCTGGAGCCCGTTTCGGCATTTGCCCATCCAGTTAATTTTTTACCGAAAATCGTTTTAAAAAACAATGACCTTGGCAGTTTTGCCTCCAACATGTGTCCCGTTCAGTACACAAAGTGTACTAGCACAGAGAGTCTGAACGATAGAATATGCTATTATCTATTTTTCGTAACCAAAACAGACCTATTAAAATTCTGTACTACTGTCGTACCGATGCTATATTTATTTCTATCTAAACTGTGAAAATAAAAATTATATTCTGTAAAAACCTAAAATCTGATTTTCTGTGTGCAAGCCGTAATCTACAAACCAGATTAAATATTTCACAGAATAAAGAACATCCATGCATAATATTAAGGAAATAATATTGCATACCTTGCTTATTAAGATTCTCGTAAAATAGAAAAATTAATATTATTAAAATAAAATTAAACACTAAAAACATGATTTTCATTATATAACCCTAACACCATTACCCACATGCTCGTCTAGCATGTTAATGGTAGCACCTTGTTCATGATTTGCACTTGTCTCGATAATTCTTCTACTACGACGAGGCAACGTGATATTAGTAACTTGTGGTTCTTTTTTCGTTCTACTGGTATTTCTTCTCGTTTCTTCTAGAACAATTTTACTTTTGGGCCTATGATCCATATTACAATTCTCTTCCAAAAATCGGACAATGGTACTAACAAAGACCTTCTGATCCTTAGAATTATAAAATAAACCACCCTTCCTTCCCTTGGGATACCCCACAAAAAAATAGACTTCTATCCTCGATTTCAACTTACCCGTGTTCCCTTTCAACATATGTGCTGGACACCCCCAAATCTGAATATGTCTCGGACTAGGCTTACGCCCGATCCACAATTGTCACGCCCTAAACTCCAGGTCATGTGAAACGCCCACAAACACCAAACATAACACCTAACCTGAGAATACACTATCAACTTAAACCAAACATGCATTGTATATAACTGCTATAGACAATCCGCCGCATGATGCCTCGGTTCCTACATCGATAACAAATCAACACCCTCCTCTCTAGACCCCCAGATGAAGCCACTGATGGTGTTGGTGCAGAGAACTGATGTGGTAACCCAGATAAATGAAGGCTAGGACAAGAAGACTTCTTCCTCTTACTGGAGCATCCACCTGCTTGTGCTTTCGTCCAACTCTACGGTGTCCTGGCCTCCCTGGAAACCTGAATCTCAGTCATGGTGTTCTCCACCCTCGCTGCTGCCTCCACCAGCTCTTTGAGCACCCGAAGTCCCAGCCCAACAACACGCTCCCTAATCGCTGGCCTCAAACCCCGCTCGAACCTCATCGATCTCAGCTCATCTGTGCTCACCAACTCTAGAGAAAATCGAGACAAGCATGTAAACCTGGCCTCATACTGCATGATGTCAATGGCCCCCTAGGTAAGAGTATAGAACTCCTCCCTGTACAAATTCCTCTACAAAGTCGGGAAGTATTTCTCCAAAAATACTACTGTAAAAGTCGCCCAGGTGACTCCCACTATGGTCCTGCCATACTTTCACCACGCGTGAGCAGCACCCCTCAACTGGAAGGTAGCAAAAGATACCCGCAACTCATCCTCCACATTCTGCAGTGTGTCTAGGATTCAGGTCACCAACTCCAGCCATTCTGTGGCCACAATATGATCAGGGTCCCCAGTAAAGGTAGACATATTCATACGCCTGAACTCCCGCATCGCTACTGTAACCCTCGTCTCAGGTACTCCCCCTCTCTCCCGATCGGTCTCACCTCTAACGATCTCAACTAACTGGCCGATGGAACCCACCAGCGCATGCACCAACTCTACCATGTCAACAGGTCCTTGGGGAGCATTTACATCCCCAACATCAGGGATAGGAACATCCCCTTGGCCAATAGCACGGCCACGACCCCGACCACGGCTCGCCCTCGTCTCGCAGACATCGTGTCTATATGAAAGAAGACATCATATAAGATGCAACACACAGCATGAACATAAACATTAAGCAATAAACATGCTAACACATAGTCACGTAGGTTAATGCTAAATAAACCCCACATACCGAGGAGAACCGACAAGAATGACGCGTCTATCTGGATAACCTACTCAGATTCCCTGCTAGAAATCACGTCAGCTAAACGCGTTTCTAACTTGGCCCCCAAGTTTGTTAATCCAAATGCCCAAAGGCAGAACTAATCAATCCCATAGTTCAACCTCATGCTCACATATACACATCATCCTCATGCCTAACATGCTAACACGTACATGTTATCAAAGCATCTAAACACATGTAGTCAAGCACACGCAATCAACCTCACACGTGAATGCACCCTCTTCCCACAGCTCATAGGTATTCGAACCCAGAGCTTTGATATCAATCTGTCCATCCCAAACTCCAGATCATGTGAAACACCCACAACAAACAACTACAACACCCAACCTGAGAATACACTCTCAAAATAAAACATACATACATTGTATATAAATGCCAAACGGCATACATTACACGGCTACAACGTCGAAAAATATGTTACAACATACATGTAACAAAAAGAACAAAAAGGAAGACTACAACTCTTCCGCTCCCAACCAATAACCCCGAATCAGCGCGCGTGATCGGTAACTGAAAATATTTTATCCCACACCGTGATCCAAAACTCAGCAGAAACTAGACAAGTATGGAATATAAACAAACCATGCTGGGAAATCGAAGTGCAGTTTTAAACTCTCTTTCAAGCCTTGAAAATAGTTTTCACATGTAAGGGAAAGTGAGGATACAAACCATGTTTTGACTCACTCACAGGAGTCTTGAAAACAGTTTAAAAACGATTTTTAGATCGCGATTCACACGACTCTTAAAAAATAATTTGAAAATTGGTCTATCCATCTCGTTATGCAGTTCATACAATCCATGCCACACATGTATCCTTCGGATCATGTTTCCATCCTTCAGATTCATACCCACGCGCATCTTCAGGATCACATTTCCATCCTTTAGATACCCACACACACGTCTTTAGGATCACATTTCCATCCTTTAAACACTCACACACGTCTTTAGGATCACACTCACACACGTCTTAGGATCACATTTCCATCCTTCAAACACTCACACACGTCTTTAGGATCACATTTTCATCCTTTAAACACTCACACATGTCTTTAGGATCACACTCACACACGTCTTAGGATCACATTTCCATCCTTCAGACACTCACACACGTCTTTAGGATCACATTTCCATCCTTCAGACACAACGCAAAACCTAATCAGGATTTAAATGCATAAAACTACGTACTATCACTAAGTATCATAAACCACGTCAGATGCTACACACGCGACTCACAGAACATGCACCAGATGCATCTACTCCTTAGAGCCCATATACATGCCTACAAAACTTAAGGTCTTAAAGCATAAACCACATTACACATAACGCCATTGACAGCCATGTAAGTCACATTACATAATCCATGCATGAATAAACTACAGTTATAACATGTATAAGCCCGTTATAAAAGCCCATAGCCACATATAACAACCAAGCCTAGCCCGAAGGTCAACTAAAAATCCAAAAGCCTCACGGTTTCACAACCCAAGACCCTTTCCCAAAGAGAACCACGGGCCCAAGCACTCAACGCATAACAACACCCACATCTCACCAACTCATCATCCCCGAGGATGGTATCAACACGAACAAACGAGGTTACCACACGACCCCCGAAACCACAACATGACCAACCGAAACTCAAAAGGAATCCACAGGTATTTGAATCGACTAATCCTATAATTAATCAATTGAATACTGTATGACACCAATCGCAAACCAAAACGCAACCACCAAACAACAAAACACCAAGAAACTCGTAAGGCCCTAACACGACCAAAAATGACTCACACATACGTCCAGCACGGCAAACACAAATCCACACACGTCCAACGCAAACCCACAATGCCCACAAGCGCCCAACACAAACCCACGACGCTCCAAGAAACAAGAAACTTGGTGAAAAGGGGCAACAAGGATGAAAAATAACCTTTTCCCAAACATTCGGCCAAAAACGGGTGAAAAACGTTTGAGAAATCTTGACACATCTTCACTCTTTTGGTCATAACTTTTTCTACAAAAAGAATTTTGAAGTGAGAGAGGTGTCGTTGGAAAGAAGACTTTCGGGGTTTCAATTTGAGTACAAGAACAACCCCATTCCGAGTCTGAATGAGGGGCATATATGGATTTTAAGAATAAATTTTTTTTCTGAAATCGCCCAGACCGATCGATCGGTTAAAAGACCGATCGATCCGTCACACACCAATCACAGTTTCTCGGAAAAATGAACTGGTTTTTCTTGCCAAAACATTTCCAACCCCAAAATCAAAGCCTCTAAACACCAGATATACTACCTACGGGGAAAACCAAACCCAAAACTACCACATAGCCTCGAAAGGAACCCTCAAAACCCGATTCTATCCAACCGAAACGACGAAAAATAGGTTTTAAGCTAAAAACCAAATTTTCCAAAACATAAACCCCTTTTTCGAACCACGTGCAAAATCGAGCTTTGCCAGAATGAATTTCTATCTAGATGGTTGCGTAGCCCACCGTGCCAAAAGCAAGGATTTGCTGTTGGATCATTGAAAATCGAGCCTCGGGCCCCCAAGAACTTAGAGAGAAGGTAGAGAGAAAACGGAAAACTTAGGAGTTAAATTTTGAAAAATATCTTTTAAAAATATCTAACTCCAGATATTTATAGATCTCCAAAATATCATTTTTTTAAAAATTTTTGAGATTCGACCACAACGGCCCACGACCCCAGAAACCTACCCTACATGCATATCTAAGCCCGATAATGCATCAAAAGCAGTAAAAACATACTGCAACGAAAACACATAACGCGTGTCCGAAAACACAGAAAAAAGAAAATGGGTCAGTGTCTCACAAGCATTTAATAACAGGAGCTCAATGCAAGAAGGTCTTGACATTATGGGTCAGAGTGCAATTATAATTCTTTAGTGATGTGAACCGTAATTCAGTAATTTATGAAAATTGCAGAAATCGCTGTTGATTTTTCATAATTGCAGATACTGCTATGCGTCTTTCTTTAATTGTAAAAACCGCTAGTAGGTGTTTGTGTTCCACTAGAAGTCTAACTCATAATTACTCCTCAAGTCCCTGTTGTAGCCCTATATATATGCGGGTAGGCTGAACCAGTTTGAGATTGATAGTTCATATATCATTATCATTGAGATATTATTTTTGCCTTTCAAAGACTTAAAAATATCGGGATTCTACAGGTAGGAGTTCTCGGAGGATTGTAGCCCACACTACGTTCGAGGATCGCGTAAGAGAATACAGTAGAAGATCTGACTGGAGTTTCAACTCGGAATCAAGTCGTAGTTGAAGATTAGATCTGCAAGGGATATTTTTCTAAATTAACTTTGGTTGCACGGGTTTAGTTTTGATCGTTCGACATCAAAAGTTTTATCTGGCGCCCGTTTCGGCGTTTGCCTATCCAGTTAATTTTTTACCGAAAATTATTCTACAAAAACAATGATCTTGGTAGTTTTGTCTCCAACAAATTGGTATCAGAGCCGTTTTATTTTTTGTTTACGGTTTATCTAGGCTGGGTAGATTTAGAACTGTGCTAACTTTGTTTTGCAGGCGTTCTAAATCTCGGTTTTATGATCATCTATTATTTTCATGTTTGACTGAATGCGTGGATGATAATTTAATTATTTTTTTAATCACGGGAGTTGACCGTGACAGATTAAATTTTTTAGATCAAATGTGAGCCTACCGGACATAGGTTTCGATGTAATTTTTTTTATGTTCTTTAAGTTATTTTTCTAGTATATTAGAAAGAAAAAATAAGAACAGATATGGAAGAAACAGCGATGGTTGGCGGCGGCAACCGGTGGTGGTTCTGGTGGTTTTAGCCGCGAAAAAGTTTTTTTTATTGCTTTACAATATTTGTTTTTTCAAAATTTTTTCTGAATTATTAAAAAAAAAAAGGAGAAGCCGCCGGAGCAGCCCAGCGCCGCAGTAGGTGCAATTTCGAAGCTACCAAATGCAGCAGCTGTTGGATAGAGGGAGCCGCGCAGCGAAAATTTTTTTTTGAATCGGCGTCGTGACCGTAAAAAATGACGTATGCAATTTTCATGAAAAACGAAAACTATAATGATTTTAATAGTTTAATACATTTATGAAACTTGTCGCAAAGTTTCAAGAAATCCCAAATACGTTGAAGGCGACCTTGCAATCTTGTCACGTATGACCTAGACGCACTACGACGATCACGATGTGTGGGCACCGATTTCGATCGAAGTATTCTTCCTCCTTTTGGTTTCTTCTCGGACAATAATCTCCAAAAAGGCAAAATTAATTGCCAAAGAGGAGAAGAGGGTGGTGGCTATATAGGAGTATTAGGGTTAGAGTTTGATTAATCAGCCACCTTTTTAATATATAAGAATATATCAAAAAATATATTAAGTATACCCTCTCATTCCTAAAAGAATATAGAGATATACTTAACATATTTAATCAATCCCATCATCTCCTAGGGCCGGCCACTTAGGGAGTAAACCCTAGGTGTGCCAAATACCAAAATCACCCCTTATTAATTTAATTTAATTCCTGAATGTCCCAGGCGGCAAAATCGGCATTCCAATTAAATTAAATAATTACCAAAACCAACAAGAAAAATATTCGTGCGTATTATGGGCTACGTGAGGGATCACGAGAAAGTATAGGACTCGAGCTAACCGTACGAGAAATCGGATATCCCTAACTCTGTCCCCGAGTTAGATCCTTTCCTGTACGAACCAGAACTTATTCCACTAAAGGTCCTAACTGAACTCCCGACCTTAACTCAAATTATGTCTTGAGTTTCCAATTATCAAATGCACTGAATTCTCCCCATGTTTAAGATATGGATTCCCGAT
>JAUMHN010101956.1:0-24988 GCA_032360265.1 Heliamphora ciliata
ATTTTTTATGTTATTTTGTCTTTTATTATTTAATTGTATTTAAATATCTGATTTAGGGTGTCCATGTGTCAAATTTTGAATTTTTAAAATTTTTTGCTGTACTAGGGGCAAAATGGTCATTTTACCCTAATTATGAGAATTTTTAATTTTTAATCTAATATTTCATGCTATTTACTTAATTTAGGATGTTGGGACTCTTCTCTGAGTATTAGAATTTTGCCTCTGAACATTTGATCTCTTTAGAATTTTCGGATTGAATTAGGGTTTTCAGGCTGAGTTAGGGTTTTCAATCTTTCATGTAGCGACCTAAGTTCTCATCGTCTATCTGTTGCTAATACCGGGGTTTGAGCCAGGTTGTTATAATCAAGGTGGTTACTATTAGGGTCTGAACCGAGGTGTTACAGATAGGATAGTAGATAAGTTATTAAACATGTGCATATGAGACGACGTGCATGAAATGCAGATGCCCAACCCAACATGCACCCAGATTATAATAGGGATTCTACACTGGGAATCACCAGAGTAGACTTGATAGGACTTTGATCACCAAACCTATCCTCACCTCGTTGCGAATAATAACCGCGTCGCCGGGCGTCATGCCACAACTATTTTACTCAATGGCAATGGCGTGGGGGTGGGCCAACCAAAATAATCATCCATCTTTATCTGGGCTAACCAAAATAATCAAAGTAATAATGCGCCGTATTCCCGCATTAAGAACCAGGATGCTCGTTTGGCGTCAACCCAAAGTCTAAATCATCAAAACCAGAATTCTAGCGACGAACCCATGGTGCCCAACAATATCCACAACCATTTTAAACACCAAGGGTGCACCCAGGGTGTATAAACCAAATTTGTAACACTAGGGACGCACTTAGGGTGTATAAGAGGGACTTATCCCAAAACATTTTCAAAAATGGCAACCAGGGACGCCCTAGACTTAGAATTAAGAACGACGATCTCAATACAGCCCATCCCAACAACGGTTTGCACAGATGGACTCTAACATGCTAGGATGCAAGTGACAATGCTCATAATGTGTACCATCGATCTCAAATGGAACAATTTATTGCATGGCATCAACTAGCATGGTAAGATTTATGATACAACTCGCAAATCATAAGGTACAAGTATGTGAAGAACAGGCTACAATTCTCAATATATGATTCAAACACGATAGCATGAGATCTAAATCAGCATACATTCACTTAAAAGTACTAATCAACTAATTCAAATCAGTCATCATATAAAAACTCTGGTCTCATAGTAAAGGGTACTCAAGCATACACTTAGCAACTTTAAGGTCAAAATTAAGTATTAAATTAAAAGAGCCGACAAGGTTTTGGGATATCTAGACTTGGAATAAAGTTATCATTTTTAAACACCATTTAGATAAAAATATTTTCTACAACTCTCATGTTTTTCACTATGGCCAAAACTTAAGGTAAAGAGGTGAACAAAACATCCTCAGAAAAAACGGTTCAGTACTTTTCTCAAGATTTTACCAAAAACATGATTCTGTTGGTCTCGGTATTGGGGTAACAGATCAAGTCGAAATGAGCCTATTTTTTAGTATGTTCTATTTCAACATATCCCTTACAAGTTTCATGTTTAGAGTTAAGACTAGTTGTTTGGAGCAAGTTATACTCTTTGGCCATTTTAGAAAATAGGTTCTATCAATCGCCAAAACTCAGCAGTGCCAGTTTTGGACAGAGGATTTGAAACAGTTTTTAAGTATCATCGCGAGGCTTTAAGGTCTAATTTTTGGAAAGCAAATACGTCCATATGTTATCTACAATGTTCATGTAGACCATGTTTGGAATAGGTCACTAAAAGTAGGAATTTTGGGCTACACAAAAATAGGTGACAGAAGTGTCACTTGAGGGCTGAAACTAAACAGAGATTTTCAAAGGGTTTTGACCAATCAAAACTCAATATTTTGTGATTACTTTTGGTGGGTAGATATATATACGTATTATCTACAACTCTCATGTTTTGACTAATGTTTGGATCTCACTTTAAACTAGGGTTTCTAAGTCGGTAGTGTTGACTGGTTAAAAAACGACACACTTTGGTAAAATTGCAATATCTCGAGTTCTACTTATGAAAATGAGTTGAAGCCAACTTTGGACGAAAGATAACACAAAACGATAAATGTGAACATAAATAACATTCTTAGATCAATTTTCTGCATTGAGTTATGGTGTTCCAATGTTCAGGGCAGAAACATCTATATTTTAAAAAAACAAGTCTCTTAGGGTCCAAGTCCTCTACTTATGTCATGTCAAGTTTTTGTTCCATTTCTTTACATGCTTGTATTTTAGACATTAATATCAAGGTTTCAGCACACTTAGAAGTTATCAAACTCAAAGATAACAACATACAATAACATCTCATATCACCTATAAACACAACAGCTCCAAATTTTCAACTACGACGCCTTTTCGGTTTGATTTTCGTCCTCAATTCTTAGAGTGTTTAAAGGGATGTGTTGGGGGATATTTTGTGGGATATTAGACATAAGGTTTAGAGATTTTACTTACTTGATTGAGAGCTCATGGAGGGACTTAGCTTTAGAAAAACTCCTCTCCTTGATTCCTTCATTTTCCTTCTTTTTCTTCCTCAAATTCACCTTAACACTCAAGATCAAAGAGGACTGGTTTCCCTCCATCACCTGCAAAAAAAATTCATGTAGAGAAGAGGGTGTTTGGCTTCCTTTATATAGGCAAAAGCTAGGGGACAAGAGGTGGACATAAAGTTCCAAAAAAAGACCTTTTTCTTCATTTTAATTAAGGAGACTTGAGTTGATTTGGATGAGTGCGACTTTTGAGAGCTAAAAATCAGAAGTGAGGTAGATAAATACAGCTAGGGGCTGTTTGGGGGGACAAAAATCTGACCCCACATCAATCAAAGGGTTTTGCATTAGTTTTTGTGCACTTTTGTGCAAGAAAATACTTTAAAAGTTAATTTGATGTATCTTTTTGGTGTCTTTTCCCACCAAGACCTATTATTTTAGTATGTTGATGATAAATATAGTATTCTCATATATTATTATAGTTTTCATAGCAATTGATTAAATAGATGTAGTCTTTTAAGTCAAATTAAGTTATTTGGGCAATAAATGATTTTTTGACTTATTTTATTGTGTATGAACTTAAATAATGATTTGTTTACTTTTGTTTACCAATAACACTATATTATTCTGTATATTACTTATTCAACAAGTATTGAATCATCATAATGCTTAATTAAATATCTTTCTCATCATTTTAAGCTAAAAAAAGTAAAAAGTCACTTTTTGGCACTCTTTCCAAGGTGGTCTGCCACTAAGAGGCATTTTTTTCATTTTTGATGTTATTTTATCCTTTTCTATTTAATTGTACTTAAATGTTAGATATAAGGTATCCATGTCTCAAAAATTAAATTTTTAAGGCTTTTTGCTGTACTCGGGACATAATGGTCATTTTACCCTATTTATGAGGATTTTTTATTTTTAACTCATTATTTCATAATATTTACTTTATTTAGAATGTTGGGAGACTCTCCGGGTGTGAAGGTTTTGTTACTTGAGTTTTGGACCTTTTTGGGGTTTTCGGGCCGAACTTAGGGTTTTCGATTCGAGTTAGGGTTTCGAATCTCGTCCGTGTTCTATAACCTTGTGGACTATCCATCACTAATACTAGGGTCCAAGCAAGGTCGTTACAGTCAAGACCTAATAACTCGGGACAAAACCCGAGATAAAAATAATTAAAAGTCGAATTAAGGCTTAAAATTAAATTATCGGAAGAAAATCACAAATTAATAGGTCAATTCAAGACCTAGAAATTTAGGACGAAAGACAAGATAAAAATAATTAAAAATCGAGTCAAGGCTTAAAAATATTTTTATGGAAAGGATAACTACAAATTAATAGGCCGAGTCAAAACTTAAAAATTCGAAACGAAGCACGGGACAAAAATAATTAAAATCCGAGTCAAGACTTAAAATTATTTTCATATGACAAGAATTATTTTCATATGACAAGAAATCACGAATTAATAGGTCGAGTCAAGAGCTAAAAATTCAGGATGAAACATGGGATAAAAATAATTAAAAGTCGAGTCAATGCTGAAAATTATTTTAATTAGAAGGATAACCACGAATTAATAGGTCGAGTCAAGACCTAGAAATTCGGAACGAAAATGGGATAAAAAATAATTAAAAAGTCGAGTCAAGACTTTGAAATTAAATTTATCAGAGAAAATCACAAATTAAAAACACAACCAAAACAAGATTTAAAATTGTTTTTAAGGAAAACAACACAAAGAATAAAACAAGAAACGACATAAAAGAAGATTAAAAATCAAAACAAAGTTTAAAATTATTTTTAAGGAAAACAACACAAGAAACAAAACAAGGTTTAAAAATAATTTTTAAGGAAAACAATACATAAGCCCCAAATAGCCCACCCAATCAGTAATAAAAAAACCCCAAAACGCCATCATTACAAAAAAAAAAATGTGCCAGCCAACTTCGACGTCAACGGTTGCTGGGTCCAATGATCAAAAAAGGTAACATGACTGTTGATAATCAAGCGGTCGCCGAAAACATTTCAAGCTGACATGACAGTCGCCACCTGGCGTATCAATAACTTGTCAGTCGCTCACTTCGAAGGCAGCTGCCACAACCGAAACCCATTAAGCCCCCAGGTGCACGGGCCAAACCTTTCACTACTGTCCCTTACTCTCTCTCTCTTCTCCTTTGCACTCTCAAACACTCTCGAATTTTCTCTTGTTCCTTGTGATTTTTCAAGCTTTTTCCTTTACCTTTTGATCATGGCGGGCTACGGACGAGGCGACAATATCTTTGGGGCTCGACATGGCTCATTCGCTAGCAAAAGCTCCTACATGGGTGCTTTTGGGAGTTCGAACCCTAGCATGCCTGCTAGTGGGGTTATCACTAGTCAACCTTCTACCGCGTTGGGGGCGATGGATGCTCTAGCACTTGAGGCGAAGAGGGCTTCTTGCCAGGCTGCCGAGGCACAGGCAGCTGTAGACGCTACTGTTGAGGCACAGGCGGCTGTAGAGTAGGTAGCTGCCGAGGCAAAGGTTGAGGGCTTCCTTAATCCACATGCCAGCGAGAGCATTCCTGCCCCTTTCAACCTGATGACCTATGCTCCCGCGCCCTACAGTTTGGGTCCAAGCGGGAAGAGATGGTACGACCCTCTAGTTGACGCTGTTGCTGCTGACATCCTTTTCCGAGAGCTGGCTCAGCATATCTCACGTCAGCGTCATACGATAAGTCCTCTTTTTGATGATGAAGCATGATTTATCTTTATTGCCTTGAACATAGATGCATGCTTAGGATCCCATGTGGCTTGTTATTTTGCGATGTGATGTCTATGATAACTGCCTCAGTTGATCATGCAATATTGAGATTTGTTAATGAACTGGACATACTTATCAAAAATTTAAAATGATAAACCCTAACATCAGAATAAAAACTAGCTAGGTACCTGTGCAAAGGAGATTCTTCGACAAAACGTAGGGACACTAGGATTAGGATTTTGATGCTAACAGAGGGAGGTGTTTTTCTATTTTTATTTTTTTAGAAAATCACAAAATCTAGGGAGTGTTTTTTCATTTTTATTTTTTAGAAAATCACAAAATTTAAGGGGGTAGGTTTTTTTTATTTTTTAGAAAATCCCAAAAAACTAAGAGGGGGTTCTTCATTTTTATGTTTCAAAACATCACAAAAAACTAAGGGGGTGGTTTTTCATTTTTAATTTTTTTAGAAAATCACAAAAATCAAAGGGGGTGATTTTTTCATTTTTATTTTTTTAGAAATTCCCAAAATCTAAGGGGTGATTTTTCATTTTTATATATTTTTTTTAGAAAATCATAAAATCTAAGGGGGTTTAGAATAAAAATTTGCTTAGCTCACTAGGACTTAAGGCTCCTAGTTTTCTAGGGCTTAAAAGAACTGAATGGTCATCACACACACACGAATCTAAGATTAAAAGATTTACTTAGCATACTAGGGCTTAGGGTGCCTAGTCTTCTAGGGTATAAAAGAATCAAAAGATCGTCATACACACACGAACTTAGGGTTAAAAGATTTACCTAGCACACCAGGGCTTAGGGTGCTTAGGTTTTTAGGGCTTGAAAGAACTGAAGGGTCATCACATACACATGAACTTAACGTTAAAAGATTTACCTGGCGCACTTGGGCTTAAGGTGCCTAGTCATCTAGGACGCGAAGGAACCAAAGGGTCGTCACACACACGCGAACCTAGAGTTAAAAGATTTATCTGGCGCACTAGGGCTTTGGGTGTTTAGTCTTCTAGGGTTTGAAAGAACCGAAGGGTCTAGGGCTTGAAGAAATTGAAGAGTCGTCACACACACACACGAATCTAGGATTAGAAGATTTGCCTGGAGCACCATGGCTTAGAGTGCCTAGTCTTCTAGAGCTTGAAAGAACTTAAGGGTCGTCACACACCCACAAACCTAGGGTTTTCTTATTGCTTTCCTTTTCCTTTCACATTTTCTGCATTACACTTGATTTGACGGCTCTTATTATATATTCTGCTCATCTTCTGCCTTTTAGGTTAGTCAGTATGTCCGCGATTTTGGTGGCTCTGCTTCCTGTGAGGTGTTGGAGTGGTATGGTGCCCTCCCTGCTCCTAGTCGGGCTCTCGTTGATGCCTCCAGCTTTGCTCGGTTCATACCCTTGCTAAGTAGGACCAGCAATTACAGAGTATGGTTGATAACCTTGGCTGAGATATGGTGGGATACCACTAACACCTTTCATTTCTCTACTTTCGAGGCCACAATGATGCCACTAGACTTCACTATGATCACAAGCATCAGGGTCGTAGGTCTCCCCATTCTGTTTGATCCAAACATTGCCCATGTTAGGTACATATGGTTTCACGAGCATTTCTAACATTTTCATTGTACTGAGCCCCGCCATTATGAGTGGGTTGCTCGTGCTTTCTTGTTGTATATGTTCGGTACCTCCTTGTTCTTGAACAAGGTGAACACCGTACATCTTCACTATCCTGGCGCCCTCTTCTGCCTTGACCGAGTGATCACATATGGATGGGGAGGAGCTGCTCTTACCATGCTCCATGGTTCGATGAGGGCCTTGACCCGATTCCCTCAAGAGCTCAGCATTGGGGGATACTGGAGAGTTTGGGAGATACGTTTCAGTTTCTGTACACTGTTCATTAATTTTTTTGTTATCTGTTATATGTTCTTCTACTAACGCATTCTCTTTATAGCTTTAGACCTATGAGTTCCTAGGGCTTCATATCCCAATGAACTCCTCTGCTGACCCTCTGGTTATCCCTCGCACTGCTCGATGGGCCCACAACTTCAAGGGGAGAAAGAGTGGAGGGAAGAACTTAAAGCAATTCTGGGCATAGCTGAACCACCTAACTCCCGATCGGTACCATTTCTCGTTCTATTCTAGACTTACTGCTTATTGCTTATATGTCTACTGATCACTGCTTATTGTACTATACACTATTCTATGCACCATTCGCTCTACTACACTGTTCACTGTACTGCACTATTCACTGTATTGGTCATTATACTGCTGACTGATTACGGGATCGTTAGGACATTTTAGCAGGAATAGAGGACTAGGCTGGCAAGGATTTGATGCGTAGCCTTGATGCTTCTCGGAGGTAGATTTTGCTGGAGGGCCCCTTTTGTTAAGAGTACTACTTAGGAGAGCCGGTGCTTCAGCAGTCGCTGGGACTTGATCACTTCTGGATTTCGGTGGCTCCTCTAGCTCGCATGCACCAGACAGATGCCATGAGCCGATTTAACATGCTACTAGAGATGGCTGGGACCCCTACTTTAGAACAGCTGGGACCTGAGGGAGACTACACAGCATAGACCTAGGCACATCTGTTAGGACCACTGGGCCCTGGCCTAGCTGCCCCTGCTGGTAGGAGGAGGAAACAAGCACCAGAGGCTGTTCCTAATGTGGGTGTCGGAGTAGAGGCTACTGCTGGTGCTGGAGTTGCTGCTGCTGCTGCTGGAGCGGGTGGAGCTATAGAGCTGCCTTGGACTGTATTGGTCCTCATCACCAAGTATCCTTTTGATATCCCCATTCTAGTTCCTCTAGCCTTGGAGTACAGACCGGTTCACGCTCAAGTTTGATCTTCTTTTCACTATTTTCTTTTCTATCTTTCCTTTGTTTAAACTGCTTATCTCTTGTTCCTCTTTGGCAGATGAAATAGGCTTGGCTAGATCACCTCATGCTGGTGGTAAGCGGTATGCGGACTTTGATCCGCCAGCAGCATACCGCTCTGCATGCAGCTGGGGTTGTCTTTCTCCCTCAACCAGTTGTGATAGTGAGAATTTCTAGCTTTCCTTTCTACTATTAGTTTCTTCATTCTTTTCCCTGCTTATCTTTGTTCTTCTATTCTTTCATAGCCACGTGCCCCAGCTTAGAATGTTGCCGAGCCACAGGTCCAGGGTGAGCCACAACTTCCAGTTCCTGCCCCAGTTCGAGGTCATGGGTCCTGTGCTTCTTCCCGAGCTCGCTATACTTGAGGATCTATTTCATCTGCTCGAAGCGGCTCCCGAGTTGTATCTTCTTCTTCTGGCTACGGTGATGATGACATTGACGATCTGTTCAATTCATCCGAGGCTGGCTTTTCAGACGTTGGTCCCTATTCCCACCAAGTCCGTTAGAGACATTAGAGAGAGATAGATCCCCTCCCCTTTTCATACATTTTGATACATTCTGATACATTAGTTTTATGGGCCTGCGTGCCCCAGATTTGCTGGTTATTGGGTTTGGGTTCCCTTGCTTTATTCTTTCTGATACATTCGTGCCATTCACTGCTTTATATATACATTTGCTTGCATCTTCATTCACTTCTTATGGTACTTTGAATGTACTATACATGATGCAAGTCTCGAAAGAAAATTCATCTTTATTATGGATGTTTGATTCCAATGACAAAGGTTACAAAATACAAAAAACTACAAAAAAGGAGGATAAGATAGAGTGCCCGCCACCTTTAAAAGTGGCGGTCGCTAGGTTTGGAGATGGTGGTCGCCATAAAGTACAAGAGCCAGGTGCCGGTCGCCAGGTTTGAAAGGTGGTGGCTTTGTACTGTGCACTTTTCAACCTGACGATCCCATACTCAGAGGTGGTAGTCACCACATGCATTGTACTTTTTCAAACTTTTTGACGCATAGCCTTCTCACGCCTTATAAATATAACCTTGGGGTCCCTATTTTCTGTCACTTTCATCATGATGACTTTTTTCCATGGCCCACTTTCTGCATGGATTGATGAGTTTTCACATGTTGAACGTCTTAACTTTGACTCATTCGATATCAACTCTCTATTTTCCCTAAAGGCTGTAAAGATTAACGAACCTACTGAAAGCTGATGCTCAACTGTGGGACCCATAAACCCATGTTTTCTGTTTTGATTTTGAGGAGCTATACTCCACTATAAAGGAATTTGCTGCCATTCTAGATCTGACCCCGATGAAATCTGTAGTTGTGCCAACTTTCTTCCTCTCTACTCGACAATAAATAATATAATTCTATGGCCTATACAAAATGGAGGCTTACCTCTTAACATCCAATGACTATCTTGACATTCCCTGGATTATTGTGAGATTTTGACCTACTGGCGGTCTCAGCGACCTTGCCTTTCAGTTGCAACGCCATTATGTATTATGCTTCTACCTCCTTGCCCATTACCTCTTGGTTCCCTCTGATGGATGTATTAGCTACTTATTAGTGGACATTGTAGGTCAAATGTGGTTGGGGAAAGACTTTGTCCTACTAGTTTTTGCTGAGACGTTGATTGGCCTGGACGCTATTCATTGCGACGAGACTACTACTTTTGCTAGCAGTCCCTTGGTTGAAAACACAGTACCTTCGGCCCCTAGATTAATCACCTCCAACTTGCATCTTCTACAAGTCTCTAATGATCAATTCATCCACTTTCCAGTCCTCATAACTACCATCAAGCAGGCAATAGTGAATCATGAAGGGTATCTTCCTCTATCGAAGTTCCTTCGTTGCAATCTTAAATTGGTTAGTTCCACCCCATGTTTCTCCATCGAAGAAGCTTATTTATAGTTTTAACCACCTTCCACTTGCCTCTTCCATGAGTCTTCAATGATCAGCTCATTCCTCCTTGGACTTTTGTCAGAGGCCTTTAGCTACTCTCTCAAGTGGGTCAGTTCCACTCCCAACTTAGCCATCACAGGTGCATTCATGTCGATCTTGTAGACCATGGTCTTTCGGCTAGCTCCCTTCTATCCCTTCATCTAGTTTAGGCTCAGTCCCCAAGAGCTCATCATTATGTCTCCCTTCATCGAGTTCAGATTCGGGCTTCAAGGGTCATCATCATATCCTCCTTCTATCTCTTCATCCAGTTCAGGTTTAGGCTTCAAGGGCTCATCATCACGTCCCTCCCCATCCTGGTTGGCTATCTTTGCAAATATGAGTAATTCCATGCTCCTTCACTTTTTTTCTTTTTTATCTCGCTTTGCTTTTTACTTTATTCCCTTTTTACTAATTTCTCTTGGTTTTCACTTCTAACCTCTCTTGCAGATTTGGCTAATGGAGAAGATAAACCTCATGCAAAAATTTGCCACAGACAAGTACAATGCAGTGGCTCTCCTCTATCGCCCTTATTATCAGATATGCAGCACTAAGATAGCTTGGCAGCAATATCTCTCTTCTCTGACGGGCACAGACATTACCTGGCAGTGCTCCTGGTGGCGGATCTCTACTATGACCCTGACCACTATGGACCATCCTGGCATTCTATTAACTGGCTTGAAACTGTCCACCTTCTACTATCCACACCGAGTAATGTAGTAGTTCGGTCGCAGTCAGATCGTATTCCACGACATTCGACGGCATTTGTACTCATCTTTATTGCAGGCCCCATTTTTGGCAAAGTATCAGGAGGCTTGGCCATCTCACTCCCTGATGAAGATGTAGGAGCTGCAGTGCCTGAAACTCCTTGGCAAGTACAAGGCATGGCTAATCCAAGACAGAGAGAAATGAGACGAAGAGAAAGAAAAACAGGCAGCAAAGAGGAGAAAGACTTGAGGAACTTGCTTTGTTTTTCAAATTGCATAGCCTTCTTTTTTTAATTATTTTTTTAGAGTTTAGAACTTGTGCACCCGCCCTATTTCTTTCAAAACCTTGTAACTAATGCTGAAAATGAAGTATTCTACCCTTATTTTGAAAAAGATTTGCAATTATCTTAAGTTTTTTGATTTTTGCAATGTCAAAGACTTTATTATCAAAATTGAAGACAAATTTTCATTGATCTTTCTTGAATTCAAAACTGGCTAAAACAAAGAATGTGGTAAGACTTCTTAAAAGAAGCTACCTATGTATCAAAAGAAAATGGAATCAGGCCTTAACATAATTCGAGCTCGGTTTGTTCTCGGGTATTAACACTCTTCTTTTGTGATGCCTTAACTTTTGCTAAGGTCACCCTTTCGGGTTTTCGGCCTTGCAGGCTACTCTAACTTTTACCTCGGCCGCCTTTTTGGTTTTTAACCCAGTGAGCTTTTTTTTATTTATTCTTCCTCTCAAGGGTAGTATTTCTTGAGCTAGTCCAAGTTGATCGGTGTGGAAAATGTATTTCTATCCAAATTCATAATAATTACTGCACCATCGGTCATGATGGTTTTGATGAGAAACAGCCCGGACCAGTTTGGCTTAAACTTGTCCTATGGGTCAAAGATGGGAGCCCTGATTTCTTTAAGAACTAAGTTACCTTCTCTGAGATCCCGGGCCTTGACCTTCTTGTTGAATGCATGATCTATCCTCCTTTGGTATCCTTACACGTGAAATAAAGCCTATAACCTTCTTTCATCAAACAATAGCAGCTCTTCCATTTGATTTTTTTGCCATTCTGTCTCTAGAATACTGGCCTCAGCCACTACTCTTAGTGAAGGAATTTCTACCTCAATGGGCAACACAGCTTTCATCCCATACACTAAAGAATAAGGCGTGGTTCTCGTTGAAGCTTTAATCGATGTTCTGTACCCCCAAAGTGCAAACGGTAGGTGTTCTAACCAATCTTTATCTGAGCTAATCATCTTTTGTAAAATCTTCTTTACATTCTTGTTTGCTGCTTCGACTACCTCATTAGTTTGTGGCCGATATGGTGACGACTTGTGGGCCACTATCCGGTATTCTTCAAAAAGGTTCAAGACCTCACCTTAGAAGTGTGAGTCATTATCTGAGATGACTTTATAAGGGACCCCATATCGATAAATGATCTTCTGCTTGATAAACTTGACAATGTGATAGGCTTTCAATACCGAGTAGGAGGCAGCTTCCACTTACTTGGTAAAATAATCAATGGCTACCAACATGAACTCATGCCCATTTGAAGCCTTTGGTGTTACCCTACCAATCACATCAACGCCCCATACTAAAAACGGCCATGGTGACGTCAAGCTATACAGCTGGGATGGGAGAACATGCATAAGGTTCGCATGGATCTGACACTTATGGCACCTTCTCATAAACTGTGTGTAATATGTCTCCATTGTCATCCAATAATACCCATGTCGTAGGATCTTCGTAGCTAACATGCTTCCACTCATGGCATGTATCTCTTTCATCGGCTCTTGGCCTTCCTCACTGCTAACACATAGCTTGTTGACTCCAAAATGCTCTCGTTTGTATAATTTTCCCTTGCAAATGACAAATTCCTTATTACCCTTTTGTCCTTTTTATTAGCAAACTTGGGATATTCTCCCTTTTTCACAAAATTCTGAATGTCAAAGTACCAAGGGAGTTCATCAGTACTCTCTTCGATTGTGGCCGTCATCTCGTATGCCGGCTATCTCTTCTAGTCAATTATCAATGGTCTCATCCTAATTCCGGGTGGTATATCAATCATTGAAGCCAGAATAGGCAGTGCATCGGTAAACTTTTTTTGTAATCTCGAAACATGAGTAAAAACCACTAATTCAAAGCATGGTATCAGCTTTTCTAGCTCTTGATGGTAGAGAATTAACGTTGCGTCCTTAACCTTTCATTCTCCTCTTGCCTATGAGACCACCAATGCTAAGTCCCCTAGTTCCAAAGCTACCTCCAACCCAGCCAAGCACGCTTTATACTCAGCTTGATTGTTGGTAACTTCGAAGTTAAGCTTCAGGAACAGAGGAACATGTGATTCGTTAGGAGTGACAAGGAGAACTCCTATTCCATAGCCATACTGATTAGATGCGCCTTCAAAATATAGAGTTCACTTGTCGTCCTTGACTCTCATCAGCTGCTCATCAGGGAACTGGAATTCTACATCTTCGTCTCCCTCTACTGGTTGGTCTGCTAGACATTCTGCTATTGCTCTGCCTTTATCTGACTTTCGGGTGATGTACCTGAGATCAGACTCTTACAACAATAACAACCATCTGGCTAGCCTTCCTGTTAATGCCGACTTCTCGAACAAGAATTTTAACGGGTCCATTTGGTAAATGACATTCACTATGAAAGATAGCATGTAATGCCTTAGTTTTCGGGAGGCCTAAACTAAGGCCAAGCATATCTTTTCCAATCGCGTATATTATATCTCAGATCCAGTCATCTTCTTGCTCAAGTAATAGACTGCCTTTCCAATTTTGATTTCTCCTTTCTGTGATAGCATGCATCCAATAGCCGAGTCAGTTACTGATAAATAGAGAATCAGTGGCCTATCAAACTCGGAAGGAGCCAGAACATGTGGGTTTTGTAAATACTGACGCACAGTTTTGAAAGCCTCTTGGCATTTTTGATCCCATTCAAACTTAACTCCTTTCTTTAAAAGGCAAAATAACAGCTCACATGTGGTTGTCAGCTTTGCTATGAACTGGCTGATAAATTGTATCTTGCCCAGAAATCCCCTGACTTCTCATTTGGTCTTTGGAGGAGGCATTTCCATGATTGCCTTGATTTTCGACGGATTGACCTCGATTCCCCATTGAGTAATCATGAATCCTAGCATTTTTCCTACAGTGACTCCAAAGGTGCACTTCTGTGGGTTGACCTGCATCTTGTATTTCCTAATTCTTTCAAAGAACTTCTATAATGGTATGATGTGGCCATCTCGATCCTTGGACTTCACTATCTTATCATCCACATACACCTCAACTTTCTTATGTATCATGTCATGTAGCAAAGTAGTGGCAGCCCTTTGATAGGTCGCCCCTGCAATCTTTAAATCGAACGACATCACACAATAATAGTTGGTGCCCCAAGGTGTAGTGAACGTCGTCTTTTCTCTGTCTTCGAGGTCCATTAGGATCTGATTGTACCTGGAGAAACCATCTATGAATGACAATAGAGCATACCCCGCTATGTTATCTACTAAAACGTTAAAGTGTAGCAAAGGAAAATCATCCTCCAAGCTGGCCTTGTTGAGATCCCAAAAATTCACACAAACTCGAATGCATTCGTCTTTCTTTAGAACTGGAACAATATTGGCCACCCATTTCGGATACTTCATTACCATAAGGAATCCAGCGTTGATCTACTTGGTGACTTCTTCTTTGATCTTCAATGTAATAACCCAATTTATAACAACTCGTGTAGCGATCCAGCCCAGATCCTAGTATTAGCAACGGTTAGCCGACAAGATCTTAAGTCGCTAGAGGATGGAAACCCTAATTCAACCCGAAACCCTAATTCGACTTGGAAACCCTAGAAAGACCAGATACTCAGAGGTAAAACCTTAATACTCAAAGAAGACTTCTAACATCATAGATTAAGTAAATAACATGAAATATAAGATTAAAAATTAAAAATTCTCATAATTAGGGTAAAATGACCATTTTGCCCTAAGTACAACAAAAAATCTTTAAAATTTAAAATTTGACACATGGATACCCAAAATTAGATATTTAAATACAATTAAGTAACAAAAGACAAAATAACATCAAAAATAAAAAAACAAAAATGCCCCTAGTAGCCGGCCACAATAGAGTTTGTGCTTAAAAAGTGACTTTTTGCCTTTCTAAACACAAAAGTTTGAAAAAATTGTACAAATCAAGTATTATTATAATTCAAGACTTTTTATACATGTAATATACATACTAATATAATATTATAGGCCAACAAAGGCAAACAAATCATTATTAACGTTCTTACATACTTAAATAAGTTAAAAAGTTACATCTAGTCAAAGTAACTTAAAATAGCTTAATTGCCTATATTTAAATAATTAATTATTGTCAATATTTCTATAAACTATAATAATAATAACACTCAAATAATTATTTTAATAAGCTAGAAGACCAAAAAGATACATCAAATTAATTTTAAGAAATATGTTCTTAAACAATATAGTGCCAAAACACCACAAAATAAGCAATCAAAACAAAATAAAACACTTTGAACCACCCAAACACACCCCAGTCGAATTCCCATTGACTTTTTTTGTAAAATTTCAGATTTTAATTTTTAAAAATCTTCCCACCTCCCATGCAACCAATTATAAATTAAGAAATAAAAAAATAAACTTGAAAACTATTATTAAGGGAGGAGCTGAACCGAGAGTAGCTGAAGAATGGCTGAGAACTATCAAGAAATTATTTTAACTCCATAGGAGTGCAGACCGATACCGATCGAGTAGCTCTAGCAGCACACCTATTGGAAGGAGAGGCCGACTACTGGTGGTCTATGATCGACAACACCCAAGATGTGGTAGCTGTGATTTGGAATCAGTTTAAAGAATTATATTTTGAAAAGTACTTCCCAAGTCCCTTTCGATAGGGACAAGTTCGACAGGGACAAGTTAGAGAATTTCTGAAGCTTAAATAAGGATCTATGTCAGTAACCCAGTACGTCAACCGCTTCGAAGACCTGAGCCAATTCCCGCAATCATCATACCGGAAGAAGAATCAAGGGCACGAAAGATCAAGTGGGGCCTAGAACCCTCTATCTGAACTTGGGTCATCTGTTTACAGCTTCCAACTTACACTCGAGTAATACAAATAGCCCTATTGGTGAAAACAGACTTAGCTGACTCTAGAAGGATTTGGAATCAGAAGAAAAGAAACACTAGCTCTGGAGGACCAATAAAAAGCAATCGAGTGTTCGTTCCAAAGAAGCCATATCAACAGGAGAACAGATAAGAGCAGCCAAAGGACTCCTCTACCAAGTTTATAGTCTGCTTTAAATGTCACCAACCAGGGCATTAGAGGTCTGAGTGCCCACGCCTAGGACATAGGACTCAGAACAACCCCTCCCAATAGTGGAGGCAACCCGAGAATCAGCCACCAAAGTACCCTCGGCCAGTTTAGGTCATCCAACTAGCAACAAACCTACGAAATAAGAGGGGAAGGCCACTGCTTAACAAAAACCAAATGCCCGAGGGAGGACGCATCTTTACTCCACAGGAGGAGGAAGTAGAAGGCACCCAAGTTATGCAAGGTATGTTCGTGCTATTCAACACCTTAGTGAAAGTGTAGTTTGATTTTGGAGCATCCCATTCTTTCATATCTTTAGCATGTATGCAATCTCTGCCCTTAGGACCCAAAGTATTAGATCATACTCTAAGCGTCATTACACCCTTAGAATATCACACGCGAGTAGACTTTATTTGTAGAGCGTGCACGTTGAGAGTACCGACACCCTTATGCCATGCAACCTGCGATTCATGGATTTTAACAAATATGACATGATTCTCGAAATAGATTGGCTCTATGGACATCACACTATCATCGATTGCCAATAGAAGAAGATATGGGCACAAGTAAAGAATGACACTATTATACGGATTCAAGAAAAATATCATGAAACCCTGACACTGAGTAACGCGAAGGTTTGTAGATCAAGTAACTTCAACGTAAGATTAGCTTACATGCTTACCGATACAAATGCCCTAGCAGCCACCGAGTTACCACGAGTTATGTGTGAATACAAGGATGTAATTTTGAGGAGAGCTCCATAGAGATCCAAAAAAAATTTCTCCAAAAGTAAAGTGATTCTATTAATAGAAGCTCTTGGGCAGCATCACGAAAGTGAGAAAGCCAACATAAGGATGAGAAGACATAATGCTAGTAAATCATCTCTAACCTTTCACACGATGAAGTACGAGACGAAATTTCAAGGACAAAATTTGTTTAAGGGGGGTAGATTGTAACAACCCAGTACGGACGCTAGTTGTAACAACCTAATTTATAATGACCAGTGTAGCGATCCAGTCCAGACCCTAGTATTAGCAACGATTAGTTAACGAGATCTTAGGTGGCTAGAAGGATGGAAACCTTAACTTAACCCAAAACCCTAATTCGACCTGAAAACCCTAGAAAGACCAGATACTCAGAGATAAAGCCCTAGTACTCAGAGAAGACTCCTAGCATCCTAGATTAAGTAAATAACATGAAATATAAGATTAAAAATCAAAAACTCTCATAATTATGGTAAAATAACCATTTTGCCCCTGGTACAACAAAAAGTCTTAAAAATCTAAAATTTGACAGATGGACATCCTAAATTAGATATTTAAATACAATTAAGTAACAAAAGAAAAAATAACATCAAAAAATAACAAAAATACCCCTAGTGGCTGGCCACATTGGAGTTTGTGCCCAAAAAGTGACTTTTCGCCTTTTTAAACTCAAAAGTGAGAAAAAATTGTACAAATCAAGTATTATTATGATCCAAGACTTTTTATACAAGTAATATATATACTAATATAATATTATAGACCAATAAAGGCAAACAAATCATTATTAAAGTTCTTATACACTTATATAAATCAAAAGGTTACATCTTGTCAAAGTAGCTTAAAGTAGCTTAATTGCCTACATTTAAACAATTAATTATAATCAATAATTTTATAAACTATAATAATAACACTAAAATAATTTATTTTAGCAAGTTAGAAGACCAAAGAGATACATCAAATTAATTTTAAAAAATATTTTTTTGAATAATGTAGTGCCAAAACACCACAAAATAAGCAATTAAAGCAAAATAAAACACTTTGAACCACCCAAACACACACTAGCCGAATTCCCACTGACTTTTGCTACAAAATTTCAGATTTCAATTTCTAAAAATCTCCCTACTTCTCATGCAACCAATTATAAATTAAGAAATAAAAAAATAAACTTACAAACCATTATTAAGTCCACTACTAATTTTTCTATAAGACTAAACACCCCATTTCTTCTCCTTGTGATTCGGTTATTGAGAGGGTGAAAATCAGATTTTGAGTGTTCTTAGGCAGCACTTCAAGTCTTGGGAGAAAAAGGGAGGAAGAAGAAGAAAGAAGGAGAAAAAGGAAGAAGGATCCTAGGAGGCTAGGAGATACTCTTAAAGCCAAGTCCTATCATCCTTCTACCATTAGATCTTCAAAATAGGTAAGTGAACTCCTTAAAACCCTTTATTATTCACTTACAAAATACCCCTCAATCCATCTCTATAAACATCCCTAAGAATAAAAACCAAGATCTCACCCAAAAAGGCATCGTGTGAATAGATTAGGGGTTGTTCGTATGAGATCTAGTGTTGGATGTGTTTGTATGTAATTGTTTTTCGAGTTTAATGGCTTGCATAGGTTCTGAAACTTTAGTTTGTATGAATATATTACGTGCATGCAAAGAAAATACATTAAATTTAAACATATCATGAGCTAAGTTACCGAAACCCTAAATGGCCTGATTTTCTAGTCATATTAACTTTGTGCCACGAACTTTAAACTATTATAACTAATTGTAAAAAAATGATTTGAGTGTTATTTTTATGTCCAGACCTAAATTTTTAAGTTCTATTGCAAACAAAATTAGTTTGAAGTAATTTCGTTGGGTAGAACGCTAGATACACCATTTTTACTAAAGAGTGTCAGATTCTGACCACTCTGTATTACAGACATAAATATCCTAGGTTAGAGTAATAACCGAGCCTAGGTCAAAACATAAAACTTGTAGATAACATGTTTATTTTACAGTCCACCAAAAAGGAGCCAACAATATGAAGTCTTGATAGGTCAAAACTTTTCCCAAAGTCACTATTGTGAATAAATGACTAACAGAGCTCTCTGTCACATGTTTTTGTAAGACTAAAAACCTATGTTTTATTGCCAAATCCAAAAGTGATTTTCATGAAAAATGTAGCTAACATATTAAACTAAGTAATGACCAAACATCGGCCCAAAATACCCTGGGATGGTCCCCAAAGGTCTTGGCATTCTCTGTTGAAAGCCGGTTCTGCTGAAACTTTTTATGATGACTGAACTTATTTTATAAAATGGCCAAAATCATCAATTTGTTCCAAATAACTAGCCTTAATACAAAACATGAAACTTATAGGGGACACCATAACCCAGAACATACCCAAACATCATACCTATAGCCCTTGATTTGACGCCCCAAAACCGAGGCCAATAGAGGCCCAAATTCTGTACTTTTCTCTGTAAAGTGCTGAATGGGTATCTCTTAATTGCCATAAATGACCAATTTTTCCTAAGATCTGACCTTAGTATTTCACACAAAAGTTGTAGAAAATAGCTTTATCTAATTGGTGTCCAAAAATCAGAACTTAACTCTATGCCTAGGTACCCTAAAACACTATTATGCTTTTTAATTTGACACTTGAATATTACCTTAATTTTGCTAAGTGTGTAGTGACATGTTATGTTATGGGACTTAAAGTATAGGCTTTAATTAAATTGTGTTGGATGATTAGTGTATGAAAATAATTATTTGATGATTAGAATCCATACCGTTAAGTTAAATCCATGTCTTATGATTTATAGCATGTGATCCATATACTTATACTCCATACCTTAATGAATTGTACCATGAGCAATACCTTGCTTAGATACCATGCTATATATAATTGTACATGAGACGCATGTTGCACATTATAGGTATTATCACATTTGCATTTCAGCATGTTGGAGTCCTTTTCGTATCTACTGTTCTGGGTTGGGTTATATTGAAATTATTTTTTTCTCGACTCCTAGTCTAGGGCATCCCTAGTAGCCATTTTTGTAACTATTTTGGGATATATTTCCTTTGAGCACCTCGAGTGTGTCCTCGTTGTTCAAAAAGAAAGATTTCTTATTTACGAATACTATTGGGCACCACGGGTTTGTCACTAGCACTCTAGTTTTAGTAATTTAGACTTTGGGTTGATACTAAGCGAGCATCCTAGTTTTAATATGGGTAACTTGATAAAGTCCCATCACCTCGAGAGCCACCGTTAAAACCCCATAACTTCATCCTTATAAGTTCTTTTCTCGTTTACCCCAAACCCTTATATCAACTTTTATACCTGATTGAAGTTCATTGCATATCCTTCCTTCTTATATCCTCAGTCCACAATGGTACTGTCAAGTGTTGTTCGTCAGTAACCCTTATGCACCCAAGTCTAGTTGGTAATTCTATCAGAAATTCAATCCTAAAAAATACCTTTGTCCTCAATAATAATAAGTCCATACAAGCAATAGAAATAAGTCCTAAAGTGGAACTCCAATTATTATTTCTGCATATAAGTCAGGTTGGGCACTTGCATCGCATCCATTTGCACCACATACCAGTACACTTGTTCTTATTTATTTTTGGATTTTGGCTCATGGCATTCGTACCATAGGATGAGTTCTTTAAGAAAGTCACCCCCGAAGATGAAGAAAGAATTGAAGAACAGAGTGAGTGGCAGGAGCCAGCAAACCCCGACAATGCTAGCTGAAGAATTGAGTTTTTACATTTTGTTCTTTTTGTTTAGTTTCCACGTGCTCATTGTAAGATTTTGTTAATCTATTGCAAAACTATAAACGTTATGTATTTTTTATCAATTCAAAACTCTTAATAATGTAATATTTATGATATCTAAATATGAATGAACAGTTAGAATATCTCTTTTAATTATAGTTATGTATGTCTCGACGTGCCCATAAGACGGGGTGTCACATTCAAAGCCCATTCTGGCCGTATCCAACTCAATTTTTATTTGACCGGTTTAGCATTGGGATACAGAGGGATATGGTGTTGGACGATATCGGGATCGATATCGGGATCAATATCGAACATATTCTCGTAAGACCATGCAAAGCCGTCTTTGAATTTTTTTACTAAGATTATTTTTTGCTCACGTTCAACTAAAGATAATGAAGACCCGATTTACACAATTTGTGGATTAGTTTCATTACCAAGATTAATTGACAAAGTTTCTTCAGTTATAAGTTGAGCGTGCATTTTTTTTCTCATTTTATTAAAAATTTTATTTTTTCGGGGACATCTCTGTCAGAATCAAAATCGTCAGAAAGCATATGAAATAAATCAAACAAAGCAGAGTAACTAAAAATCTTGTTCATTTCATTGATATTAAGAAACAAAATTAGAAGATCAAAAGCAATGGGAGAGAACGCACGACAGATGTGCCCCCCGACTCAACATCCAGCTTATTAAAGGGAAACACAGACTCATGCATGACAGATCCGGACTTAAAACCAGCATCATACAAAGCAAGAGACTCTAGGGTCTAATTTTTGACTTCTTTTGCGACCACATCCACAATCAACCTGGTGTAATCAGCTGACACGCCGTATCCCATCATCAGGCAGTCTTAATCTGCTACACCCATCTTGCTAAACAATGCCTCCATGTTGGTGCCATCCAGTTTATCAGCTTAGTCTTTATCCCCTCGAGGCTTTCTTTCTTCCTTCTTTTCTGTGACTTCCTCCTCTTCTGAATCAGATAGTTTATGACTAAAGAAAATCTCTAGTCTTGGTAGCCTCTAGTGGGTTTCTTCATCAAACCATGGTTCCAAAAACCACTGTAATGAAAATCTCCCCCTTCTTTAACAAAGTATCCATTCAGCGTTCCTGAATACTTGGCCTTTTGCCCATTTCGTTCCCTCTTCGGCCCTTTTAAATCATCCTTCGTCGGCTTGCACCCAAGACCGAAGCGTTGCGAAGCAAGCAATACCTGAATGGGCTCTGAAATTCCCTATTGCTTACGCCCTAGCCCTATGCCTGAAAAATAGGACATGTGCCATGCCATTGTTACTACATATGGATTGATATAGCTTTCCTCTTCTTTTAACAACATTTGTACTGCCGACGCCTCATTATATCAGAATCCGCTTAAAAACACATTCTCTACCCCATGTTGAACTTCTAAAAGAGTCAACCCATCTTCCCTCGGAGGCTAAATGTTGTCCTTTCCATGGATAATGAGTACCGCCCCGTCTTAAATCAGTTTTAGCTTTTGATGCAGGGTGGAGGGTATTGCCTAGATGTTTAGATCATGGTGCTAAGGCCATCCTAAAAATAAATTAAAGGACACTGGCACATCCAAGACATGGAATTCAACTCATGTTTCTAGTGGCCCAACTGATACTGCAAAGGACACCAAACCGAGCACATCCTACCTTGTGTTGTCGTATACCCTAACTTTTTGGTTACTTTGCGTGAAATGTTCCTGTTTCATTGTGACCCTGACCTATTTATTTTTTCGGCATTTTTGGACGTGCGTTACGTGTTTCCATTTTGAGCATATTTTTACTGCTTTTGATGCATGATTAGGCTTAGATATGCATGCAGGGTAGGTTCCGGGACCGTGGGCCGCTGTGGCACGAATCTCGAAAATTTTCAAAAAAAGATATTTTGGAGACCTATAAATATCTGGAGTTAGATATTTTCATAAAGATATTTTCTAAAACATAACTCCTAAGTTTTCCATTTTTCTCTCTGCCTTCCCTCTAAGTTCTCGAGGGCCTGGGGCTCGGTTTTCAACGATACAACAGTGGATCCTTGGTTTAGCGTCGTGGGCTACGCAACCATCCGGTCAAAATTTAATTTTGGGAAAGCTCAATTTTGCACGTGGATCGAGGCATCTAATTTTTAACTCACCGAGGTTGGATTCTAGACCAGTATGTTGTACAAGGGCGCTATGGGAAATCGGGTGTCTTTTTACCGGTTAGATTGCTATAGATCTGAGTTTATGTTCAGTTGGGTTTTTGGATTTAAAACCTTGTTTTTAGCGATTTCTGTGGATGGAATTGGGTGTTGAGAGTTTCTTTTGAGGTCTTAATATTAGGCCTAGGCTTGTGTTTGTTTGAGGATGTTAAAAGAGAGTTTTGAGGCTTCGATCTGAGGTTTGGAGGGCTGACACGTAGCTTGAAAAACGATTTCTGGGCTGGTTTAGTCGACTGACCTATGAGTTCAATCGACTGGATCATGTGTTCTTGGGTTCAGTCGACTGGACCTCGAGGGTCAGTCGACTAGACAGTGCTTCTGGGATTTTTGGCCGTTTCCAATGGGTTTTTCAGTCCACTGGGGGTTGGGTCCAGTCGACTGAATTCTGGGCTATTTGTTGGTGGTTTGGTGGTCAGGTTTTGATTTTCGATTGGCGTCCTACGGTATTCAATTGATTGATTTATGAGAATTGATCAATTCAAATTCCTGTGGATTCCTTTGGGAGTTGTGTTGGTGATTGGCCTTCCTCTAGTGGTGCTTTATCAATGGAATTATGGGATTCTATTGATTGAAATCATGGAGATAGGAGTTAGTTGTACCTCGGTTCGGTTGGTCGTGGGTGGCTTCGGGGGTCGTGTGGTGGCCCGGGTGTTGTTGTGATGCCGTCCTCGGGTGTGACGTGCATGGTTGGTTCAGGATTTGTGGCACGGTTGCATGAGTGATGGTTATGTGCGCGACGTGTGGGTTCGTGGTTTGGTTTAAGGTGGGGTTCTGGTGAGAATTGATCTGTGAGAGGATTCAAGTGTTGATCTCCAGTTTAGGTGTTGGTTGTCCTTGTGTGTGGACGGATCTGGTTTGTGGACGGGTCGTTCTGGTATCGAATGACGGGTGTGTGTGGCTTGCGATGTTTTGTCAGGATATGTGGTTATCTGCTTTTATAACTGTTTATTCATGTATAGGTTATATGGCATGATATCTTATGTGTATCATGGTTGCATACTGTAGAACTCAGAGTTTTATTAGGCATGGATGTGACAGATTTGTGGGGGCACAAGCATGTAGTGTATGTGGTATGTAATATGCATTTAAATCCAGATTAGGTTATGCATAGGAATGTTTGGTGTTATCCCGTAATTTCAATTTTATTCTGTAAAATGCGGTGTTATTCCGAGGTATGCGGTCTTATCCCGTGGCATGCAGTTTTATCCCATGGTATAATCCGTGGTCGGCGGTTCCTTCCCGTGGCTTACGATAAAGTATGCGATTTTATCCCGTAGTCTGGTTTACGGTCTTATCCCGTGGTGTGCGGTCTTATCCCGCGGTGTACGATTTTAGCCCGTGGTTTGGTCTATGATTTTACTCCATAGTATACGGTTTTATCCCAGGAATGCATGTTTATTGTATGGCTTTTTAATCTCAGTGTTAGGACTGTGGTTGTGGTGTGTGAGGGCCGATTGTATGTATTACAGATTGCATTATGAGACGGATAAACCAGTTTTCAAATTGCTTTTAAGAGTCGTGTGAATCGCGATCTAAAAACCCTTTTAACTATTTTCGGACTCCTGTGAGTGAGTCAAAAATATGGTTGTACCCTCGCTTTTCCGTTTGCATGTGAAAACTATTTTCAAGGCTTGAAAGAGAGTCTAAACCTACACTTTGATTTTCGAGCATATTTTGTTTATACTGTATACCTATCTAGTTTCTGCTGAGCTTTGGCTCACGGTGTGGGATTTGTTTTTCTTCATGTACCGTCACGCTGGATGATCTGGAGGTGCTAGAGGAGGTGGAAGAGTGTAGTCTTTCTCTTTGCTAGCTTTGTTACATGTATGTTATAACATGTTTTACGGGCGTTGGAGCCGTGTAATGTTGCCATTTGTCGTTTATATACAATGCATGTATGGTTTATCTTTGAGAGTGTATTCTTGGGTTGGGTTTTATCTGGTTGTTTTTAGGTGTTTCACGTGGCCCGGAGTTTGGAGCATGACAACTTGGTATCAGAGCTATGAGTTCGAATACCTATGAGCCGTGGGAAGAGGTTGCATCACCGTGTGAGGTTGATTGCGTGTGCTTGACTGCATGTGTT
>JAUMHN010102059.1:0-24985 GCA_032360265.1 Heliamphora ciliata
TTTTATAATCCTAAGGATCAGAAGGTCATTGTTAGCACCAATACCCGATTCTTGAAAGAGAATTATATTATGGATCATAGACCCAAAAGCAAAATTATTTTGGAAGAACTGAGAGAAAATACTAGTAGAACAGAAAAGGAACCACAAGTCACTGATATTTCATTACCTAGTCGTAGTGGGAGGATTATTAGAACAGGTGCAAATCAAGAACAGGGTGCTGATGCACAGGATTTAGATTTTACATAACATGTTACTGCTAGTACAAAGACATAGGTAGTGCCTTATCGTAGTGGGAGGGTTGTTCATCAACCTGATCGGTATATGTTCTTGGGAGAGTCGTTTGACAAGATCCCAGCTGAACTAGATTTCGAGTCCTGTAACTACCATGAAGCACTACAAGACAAAGATGCAGATCTATGGCAAAGGGCTATGAATTTAGAGATGAAATCTATGTATTTCAATCAGATCTGGGAATTTGTAGAACCACCCAAAGGGATAAAACCCATTGGATGTAAGTGGATCAACAAGAGGAAAAGAGGAGTAGATGGAAAAATTGAAACATTCAAAGCTAAGCTTGTTGCTAAAGGGTTTACTTAGAAAGAAGGGATCGAGTATGAGGAAATCTTTTCGCCGGTAGCTATGCTTAAATCTATCCGGATTCTCTTATCCATTGCCGCACATTTCGATTACGAGATCTGACAAATGGACGTCAAGACAGCTTTCCTTAATGAAAATCTTGACGAGTATATCTTTATGATACAACCAGACGGATTCATTGCAAATGGCCAGGAGCACATGTTGTGCAAGCTTAAGAGATCCATTTATGAACTTCAATAGGCATTGAGGTCTTGGAATACTCAGTTTGATCAAGGTATAAAGTTTTATGATTTTTATCAAAGTTCGAATGAGTCCTGTGTGTACAAGAAGCGTAACGAAAGCGTGGTGATTTTTCTAGTACTTTATGTAGACAATATATTGCTTATTGAAAATAATGTGGGGGTATTATCTACGGTTTAGTTATGGTTATCTGGGTAGTTTGATATGAAGGACTTGGGAGAAGCCAGTCACATCCTTGGGATCAAGCTTGTGTGAGATCGGAAACAAAGGATGTTGGGCTTACCACAAGTAACGTTTATCGATGATATCCTTGCTCGTTTTAACATGCAGGATTTCAAGAAAGGGTTTCTCCCTTTCAGGCATGGAATCACTCTATCCAAGGATCAGTGTCCTAAGACACCTGATGAGATAGAGAGGATAAAGGCAGTTCCTTATGCTTCGGCAGTAGGAAACCTCATGTATGTTATGCTTTGCATTAGACCTGACATCTGCTTTGCCGTTGGCATGGTTAGCAGATATCAGTCTAATCCAAGACAGGAGTATTGGACTGCGGTAAAAAATTTAATCAAGTACCTGAAAAGGACTAAGGATTATGTTGGTTTACCAGGCAAATAGTCTAGTACCTTTGAGGTACGCAAACTCAGATTTTCAGTCAGACATAGAGCTTGCATTAGGGGACACCCTTGCAGATCCTTTATAAAGAGCTTACCGGCTAAGACTTTTAATAGTCATGTAGAGGGCATGAGAGTCAGATGTATGGCAGCTTGATTTTAAATATAAGTGGGAGATTGTTAGGATTGGTATACTGAAAATCATATTTTTAGTATTTAATTTTAATAAAATTAATTTTTCATTTTATGAGAATTTTTATGAGTAATGTATGCATATCATTTATTTGTTATGCATAGATGTCCAATATTCTGTATAGTATTTAATCTGGTGTGTAGAGTACGGCTTACACACAAAAGACCAGATTTTAGGTTCTTGCAGAATATAAGTTTTATATTCACAGTTTAAATGGAAATAGATTTACCATCGGTATGACTGTGACACAGAGTTTTAGTATGCCTGTCTTAGTTACGGGGAATAGATAATAGCGTCGTCTATTATTCCGACTCTCTATGCCAGTACACATTGTGTGTATTGAACGGGACATTTGGAATAATTAATTTAGTACTAACTAATAACTATATAAATTAATTCACACCTCAAGATTATTATGAATATTTCTTATCTGCTTAATCTTGAAATAATTATTAATTTGCATATATTTAATATTCGTTATTTTGATTCATTAGAGGGTGAGATTTTATATGGGTCTACATTCCCAGTGAGTTGGATAGCAGTATTATTTATATGAAAAATATTAATTATTGACGGAATCCACGTCCCGAATGATCGGGATTGACGATACCCCCTTAAGGATGCTTATAAGTTTTGATCGGGCCGAACCCTGTTGGTGGATTTAATTATCCGGCGGTCAAATAAGTTAAGCGGAAGGGTTTAAGAAATATCAACATGCCGATTAAATTAAATTGTCAGTAATAAAATTTAATTGGCGGGTATCGAAAATTTTAACGTGGGGAGAAATCATAAGTATTTAATAACAAGAGCTCAATGCAAGAAGGTCTTAAGATTATGGGTCAAAGTGCAATTATAGTTCTTTAGTGGTGTGAATTATAATTCAGTGTTTTATGAAAACTGTAGATACTACTGCTGGTTTTCCATAATTGCAGATACCGCTATGCGTCTTTCTTTAATTACAAAAACCGCTAGTAGGTATTTGTGTTCCACTGGAAGTCTTACTCATAATTACTCTCCAGGTCCCTACTGTAGCCCTATATATATGCGGGTAGGCTGAATTAGTTTGAGATTGATAGTTGATATCTCATATATCATATATGATATTATTTTTGTCTTTCAAAGACTTAAATATATCGAGATTCTGCCGGTACAAGTTTTCGAAGGATCGTAGCCCACACTATATTTGTGGATCGCATAAGGAAATACGATAGAAGTTCTGACTAGAGCTTCAACTCGGAATCAAATCGTAGTTGAAGATTAGATCGACAAGAGGTATTCATCTAAATTAACTTCAGTTGCACGGGTTTTATTTTAATAGTTCTTCATCAAAATTTTTATCTGGATCCCGTTTCGGCGTTTGCCCGTCCAGTTAATTTTTTACCGAAAATCATTTTACAAAAATAATGATCTTGGCAGTATTACCTCCAACACAAACACCTTCTTCCCCTTGAATATTTCGGTGGAGAGAGAGGGAGAAAGACCAAATTTTAATGGTTCTTAAGGGTCCATGAGAGTTTGAGAGAAGAAAGGAGAAGAAGACGAAGGAGGAATTCAAGAAAGGGGTCGTTGGAGACCATGGTTTTAAAGCTAAGTCCTAATCCATCCTCCACCATCCTTTGATATCTCAAATATGTAAGTAAAACATCTAAACCTTATATCTAATATCCCTCAAAGTATCCCTCAACCCATCTCTCTAAACACTCTAAAAATCAAGAACTGAAATCAAACCGAAAAGGCGTCGTAGTAACAAATTTGGGACGGTTGTGTTCTTGAATGATATGAGATGTTGTTGTGTGTTGTTATCTTTGAGTTTGATGACCTCTAAGTGGAATGGAGTCTTGATATTAATGTCTAAAACACAAGTATGCGAAGAAATAAAACAAAAACTTGACATGACATAAGTAGACGACTGGAACCCTAAGAAGCTTGATTTTCTAAGAATTTTCTTTATGTCCAGAGTTATATTTTTGTGTTATATTTCATCCAAACTTGGTTTCAACTCATTTACATAACTAGAACTCAAGATATTGCAATTTTACCAAAGTGTGTCATTTTCCGACCAGTTAACACTACTGACTTGGAAACCATAGTTTATAGTGCGATCCGAACTTTGGTCAAAACATACAATTTGTAGATAACATGTATATATATCTACCCACAAAAAAATAGAATAAAATATTGAGGTTTGGCTGGTCAAAACCCATTTTTAAGTGTCTATTGAATTTCAGCCCCCGAGAAACATTCTGTCATATATTTTTATATACCCCAAAACTCCTATATTTAGAGACCTATTCCAAATGTGGTCTTCATGAACGTTGTAGATAACATATTGAAGTACATTCTACCCAAAAGTTAGATCTTAAAGTTTTGGGATGAAACCCCAAAACCATTTCAAACCCTCTGTCCAAAACCAGCTCTGCTGAGTTTTGGCGGCTGACAGAACCTACTTTTTAAAATGGCCAACAAGTCTAACTTGTTTCAAACAACTACCCTTAGCTCTAAATATGAAACTTCTAGGGGAGATGTTAAATCAGAACATACTAAAACATGGGTTCATTTGGACTTCATTTGATACCCCAAAATCGAGAGCCATAGAAGCTAGTTTTTGGTAAAAATCTGGAGAAAGTGCTGAACGATTTTTTCTTAGGATGAATTGTTCACCTATTTGCCTTAGGATTTGGCTTTGGTGTCAAACATGAGATTTGTAGGAAATAATTTTATCTAAATGGTGTATAAAAATCAAATCTTGATCCCATGTCTAGATACCCCTAAACCTTGTCGGCCCTTTAAATTTAATACTTGGTTTTAACCTTAAAAGTTGCTAAGTGTGATTCGAGCACCCTTTGCAATGGGACCCGAGTTTTTGTATGATGACTTATTTGAATTAGTTGATTAATGTTTTTAAGTGAATGTATGATGATTTAGAACCCATGCTATCATATTTGAATCATATCTTAAGAATTGTAGTTTGTGCTTCACATACTTGTGCCTTATGATTTGCGCGTTGTACCATGAATCTTGCCATGTTAATGCCATACTATAAATTGTTGCACTTGAGATCAATGGTACACATTATGAACATTGTCATTTGTATCCTGGCATGTTGGAGTCTATCTGTGCAAACCGTTGTTAGGATGGGCTGTGTTGAGATTATATTTCTTGGTTCTAAATCTAGGGCATCTCTGGTTGCTATTTTTGTAAATGTTTTGGAATATATTCCCCTTGTACACCCTGGGT
The DNA here is from genome assembly GCA_032360265.1 of Heliamphora ciliata. NCBI lineage: Eukaryota > Viridiplantae > Streptophyta > Magnoliopsida > Ericales > Sarraceniaceae > Heliamphora > Heliamphora ciliata. The sequence goes on from JAUMHN010102059.1 coordinate 4,879, forward strand.
TCATCCCCGGTGTCACAAAATTAGTTTATACACCCTGATTACGTCTCCGGTGTTTAAAATGGTTTATCATGAATACTGTTAGGCACCATGGGTTGGTTACTAGCATTTTGGTTTTGATATCTCCTTGATTTTACGTTCCTTGAGTTATGATACGGGTAAAATGGGTAATTTTGGAGAAGAGCCTAATTCGGCAGACCTAATCTCACTGCGGTGGTAAATTCAGAGAAGTGCCCAATTAATGGTTGACCTAATCCCCATTGCTACGATATTTTGATGGGTAATTCGGAGAAAAGCCTAATTCAGCGGATCTAATCCCACTACGGTGGTAACTTCGAAGAAGAGCCCAATTAATGGCGGTCCTAAATCCCTCATCTTGGTACTTTTTATAATGTAAAATGTCTTTTTAATTCTCTTGGACTTTTGGATTGACACTGGCGCATCACGCATCTTAAGGTTGGTTCTGTGTGCATATAATTGTCGGCCCGGATAAGGGTGGCTGAATAATTTTGGTTGGCCAGCCCCCACGCCATTTTCATTGAGTAAAATAGCTGTGGCATGAAGCCCGACGACGCATTTACCATTCACAACGAGGCGCGATGATGGCTTTGGTGATCAAGTCCCATTAAGTCTATTCTGGTGATTCCCGGCGTAGAATTCCTGTTATTATCTGGGTGCATGTTGGGTTGGGCATCTACATTTCATACACGCATGTTTATTGTCTTATCTGCTATCATGTCATAAATTTTTCAGTCTCCTTGACTATAAACTGGCCTGGGTGTTATATGGTATGTGTTGCGGTGAATTTTGTGTTGTGAGATTAGTTAGAATGTTAGAGTGTTTTGATTTGGAGCCTTGGCTCAGGGCATTTGTGCCACAGGTGAGGAGGAGTTCTTTGAAGAAATCATTCCCGAGGGAGAAGAAGAGTTTGAAGAACAAGGTGAGTTCCAAGAGCACGTGGATCCCGTTGACATATTCTGAGGAGTCGAGACCTCTGTTTTTGTTCTTATATTCAGTTTTCTCGTGCTTAGTGTAATTTTTGAAATTTCTTGGTGAAACTGTAATATTTAAGTACTTTGAACGGTTCAGAACTCTTTTATGACGTAATAATTAACGTATGTAAATATGAATGAATGGCTAGAATTTTCCTTTATTTATATTTACGTATGTCCTGATGTGTCCAAAGGACGGGGCGTCACAGTTGGTATCAGAGCTTAGGTTTAGTGAACCTTCAGGCCTTGGGTTATGAGAAATCATGCGTTCTATCGCGTTAGAGCTCTGTAGGATGCATTGTATTACTGATAATTATCATCTATACATTATAAGAACTAAAATCTTCAACGCCTGAGTCTTATAGTAAGTCGTATTAGGACGTTACCGGGATCGGAAGCAGCATTGAATCTATATCCGAAAGACAGGTATGACCATCGAGATCGAAGATCGAAAATTTATGCAACGGGTTATCTTATTTTAAGGGGGGTAGACAGGAGTACACACTAAGAGAAGTTTTAGATATTACCTCGAGAGACACCGTTAGAATCCCACGACTTCATCCTTATAAATCCTTTTCTCTTTGACTCCAAGCCTTAGTGTTAACTTTTTGAAATTCTTTTGTATGTTCTTCCTTCTTATATTATCAGTCCTCAATGGTACCGTCAAGTGTCGTTCGTCGGTAACTCTTATGCACCCAAGTCTTGTTGATAACCCTATTCGAAATTCAATCCTATAAAGTACCTTTGTCCCCAAGTTTTCATGCCTCGTTAATGACCCGTATTCACATTTGATTCTCCTCCGATTCAAGTCATCATCCGTGAACTAACTCTTCTCTTGTAGAAGTCGATATCAATTCTTTGTTAAGTACCCGTTCCAAACATTCAACATTGATAAATTTTTCTACCATTGTTCATTTCTCTCGATTCTAAAACCACAATCTATTGCAGTGATTTTATGAATTCTTCGTACACTCTTGAAATCCTTACCACGGAAGTAGACTTGGATACTTGAATTGAAGTACGTTAGGCCGACGTAACTTCAGGGCAAATATCTAGTTTGGTTGCCCCGTTTTCTTAAACATCTCTTTTATCTTACTCTAATTGTACTGGATTAGTTCCGGGGACACTTGTTCAAAGTATTGTTCACTATCCTCCTCTTGTTTCACCTACAATTTAACCCCAAATGACCACTCAATTTGTGCCAATGGTAATTACCTTAGCCTTGACCCCTTGCCCTAATCCAACCTATCTTTGAACTACCTGGGTTCCACCCTAAATTGTTCTAACCCCGCGCATGTTTTTAACTGTCGACCTTCAAAACCTTTGCCCCATAGATCTATGAGTAACAACGATCGTCAGTAACAATTAACTATAAGCTTTTCAAAGGTCTCGACAAATGAGACTATCCCATCAACAATCTAAAGTAGAAACGACAGCTTCCCACCAAAGGATTCGGAACACCACTATATGGAAAGATTTAAACTTTCCCAGACTAACTTATAGTTGACCCACCCATCCGATAAACCGAGAAGCAAAATATTCATACCAGTAGTAAAAATGAGAAATAGCCTCGAACTCATGACAACTTTAGTACGCTAGCAAAAGAAGTATGTTTATATACATTGATGTTCGCACCGGCCCTTCCCACCAAGGTGTTAGAGTTTGAATTTTTGCCATCACTGTCAAAGAACAGAGAATTTTGATTATAACGATGAACGTTTGATGCTTGATGAAGAATTAACCACCAAGTACAATGGATCACATGACTAGGTAATTACCATAACTGCATCTTTTATCATGTTTGTTTTATCTTAGAATGACCAACCGCCTGAGAAAACGATCCAGTTATTGGAAGAGACATTTAAATCCAATGTTCTAGCACGTCAAGAACATACGGTAGAGGCCAAGAGGAACAGAACAACCTTTAGAAAGACTAGAGAGAAAATAAAAGCATATGATTACAGATTTCGTCATCAGGATTATCAAAATCACCTCAAAGACCGGTAACTCTTTAATTAAACAATTCTAGGATTTGAGTGCCAAGGAGTTTATGGAAACAACGAGTCTCATTGACGCTGAAGATTGTTTGAGGGTGAAGTGCGTATTTTAGACAAACTAAGCTGTTCACGTGGTAGGTTCTTAAAGTATCAGTTTGTATTCGTTTGGCGTCTAGACTGTGTAACTCTTATGGAGTGGTATTTAGTTTTCGTTGTGATATCGATGTGAGTCGCAAGGAAGTTGCTTTCAAAAACCTTTTGTGATGTGACCCGTTAGAGCAAGCTTGTTTAGATTGGTGAGTAGATGTTGCTGGCATAAAGAAGGAATTTTCTTGCGGGAGCGTTTGAACTCTATGTATGAGAAGTTGAATGGTGATATAATTTTGTTGTTTTTAGTGAAGTTGTATAGCAGCTTAGTGTGAGTACGTAGGAGAAATAAGTATTTGGATGAGGAGAGTGGAAACGTAAGTAAGACTATTCGAATTCATAGGTATGATTTTTGTAATTGGCCTTGAGTGAATCGAGTGTCTTGGTAGAATGTGGGTAAGATAAAATAATTAAAGTGCGAAAATGGTTCATGGTTTGATTGCGTGGCAGAAAATGTGAGAAGAGATTGAGTGATGATGATAAGAGAATTTAGAATCCAGAGTTAATACTGTTTAGTTAAAGGATTATGATGTGACGAGATTCATATGGGTAAGCATATACCTGGGAAGCGTTTAGTCTGTGTGGTATGTTTAGCCCTAGTGACTCATTAAGTTCAAGTAACGGTATTAGTTTTGATGGTCGTAAGGCTGGAGTAGTCCAATACAAAGTGGTACGTTTGTATTGGACTTTGAGGTACGTTAGTCGATTGGGAAGTAGTCTTCGAGGTACATTTGAATATGGCAATGAGCTGATTTTTGGTAGAGTGACAGTCTTTCCAGATAGAAGTAGAGAATGTTTCAAACCAGTTTCGGTGGTGGGCTAGTTTAGAGACATATGATCGCTTGTGGAAGTCGTACTCAATATAAGTGGTGTTTTGGAGCCAACATATTCTCAAATATAAACTGGGGTCATGATGCCACAAATAGAAAGTGTGGGAGTTAGATATGCCTAAGACTGCTTTTAGGACTCGTACGAGCATTATGAATTTGTGGTGATACCTTTTAAAGATTTTTTGTAGATTGTAAGAAAGCACAAGTTGTGTATCAAATTTGGTAAGTGTGATTTTTAGTTGAACCGGGTGATATTTTTAGGTCATGTTATATCTGGAGAAGAAATTCAAGTGGGCTCAATAGAAGTAGAAGCAACAATTAATGGGAAGAGGCTAACTAACGGGACAGAGATATGAACTTTTTGGGCTCGCCAGTTATGTGACATGGTCCTTGAAGATTTGGTAGTAATCAGTTCAAGATGTTAGTAAAACAAGACAACCTTTACCTTAAGTGCCGAACATATGGGCTCGACCTTATCCACACCCGCAATAAATAACAACTAAAGTAATCAAAGACACAATGTTAGTAAATCATCCTTAACCTTCCATTTGATGAAGTACGGGGCAGAATTTCGGGGACGAAATTTGTTTAAGGGGGGTAGTTTGTAACGACCCAGTACAGACCCTAGTGTAACAACCCGGATGATAACGATCCATGTAAAGACCCAGTCCAAACCCTAGTAGTTGTGATAGATAGACCATGAGGCCATGGAGTACGGAGAAGATTAAAAATCCTAACTCAACTCAAAAACCCCAATTCAACTCGAGAACCACAAGTTCAGCCTGAAAACCATAACAAGATCCAAAACTCAAGCAACAAAGCCTTAACATCCAGAGAGTCTCCGAACATTTTAAATTATGTATATATCATGAAATAATGAATTAAAAATAAAAAATTATCATAAATAGGGTAAAATGACCGTTTTGCACTAACTACAACAAATAGTCTTAAAAACACAAATTTTGACATATGGATACCCTAAATCAAGAATTTAAGTACAATTAAGTAACAGAGGACAAAATAACATGAAAAATGCCAAAAATACTCCTTAGTGGCCGACCACCTTGGGAAGTGTGCTAAAAAGTGACTTTTTTCTTTCTTTTTAGCTTTAATGATGAGAAATGTAATAAATTAAGTATTATGATGATTCAATACTTATTGAACAAGTAATATACATAATAATATACTGTTATAGGTCAACAAAAGTAAACAAATCATTATTTAAGTTCATACACAACAAAATAAGTCAAAAATTCATATATTACCAAAATAGCTTAGTTTGACTTACAAGACTATATCTATTTAATCAATTGCTATAAAAACTATGATAATACATGAAAATACTATACTTCTTATAAACATATTAAAATAATAGGTCTTAGTAGGAAAAGACACCAAAAAGATACATCAAATTAACTTTTAATGCATTTTCTTGCACAAAGGGGCACGAAAACCAGGAAAAATCCATTGATTGATGAGGGATCAGATTTTTGTCTCCCCCAAACTGACCCTATCTATATTTTAACTTCTTCAAATCTGATTTTTTTTCCCTAACAACGTGAAATACAGTAAATTAGCCCATGTGAAATGAAGAAAAAGTACTAAAGCATTACTTACCTTGTTCCCTAGCACTTTCTTTACAAGCTAAGGCCAAACACATTCTTTCCCTTGAATATTTCGGTGGAGAGAGAGGGAGAAAGACTAGATTTTAATGGTTCTTGAGGGTCCATGGGAGTTCGAGAGAATAAAGAAGAAGAAGAATAAGAAGAAGAAGAAGAAGAAGAAGAAGAAGGAGGGATTCAAGAAAGTGGTCTTCGGAGACCATAGTTTTAAAGCTAAGTCCTAATTCATCCTCCACCATCCTTTGATCTCTCAAACATGTAAGTAAAATCTCTAAACCTTGTATCTAATATCCCTCAAAATATCCCTCAACCCATCCCTTTAAACACTCCAAAAATCAAGAACTAAAATCAAATTGAAAAGGCGTCGTAGTAACAAATTTGGAATTGTTGTCTTTTTGAATGATATGAGATGTTGTTGTGTTTTGTTATATTTGAGTTTGATGACCTCTAAGTCGGATGGAGCCTTGATATTAATGTCTAAAACATAAGAATACAAAGAAATGGAACAAAAACTTGACATGACATAAGTAGAGGACTTGAACCCTAAGAGGCTTGATTTTTGAGAACCTTGATGTTTTTGCCCTGAGATTTCAAATGCCATAACTCAATGTAGAAATTTGATATAAGCATGTTCTTTATGTACAGAGTTATAATTTTGTGTTATCTTTCATCAAAAGTTTGTTTCAACTCATTTGTATAACTAGAACTCAATATATTACAATTTACCAAAGTGTGTCATTTTTCAACCAGTTAACACTACTGACTTGGAAACCATAGTTTAAACTGAGATCCGAACTTTGGTCAAAGCATAAAAGTTATAGATAACATGTATATCTATCTACCCACAAGGAATGAGAACAAAATATTGAGGTTGGACAGGTCAAAACTCCATTTTAAATCTCTGTTGAATTTCAGCCCCCGGGAAACATTCTGTCACATATTTTTATATAGCCCATAACACCTATTTTTAGTGACCTATTACAAAAGTGGTCTACATGAACATTATAGATAAAATATTGAAGTACTTTTTGCCTAAACATCAGACCTTAAAGCCTTGGGTTGATACCCCAAAATTGTTTTAAACCCTCTGTCCAAAACTGGCTCTGCTGAGTTTTGGCGGCTGACATAACCTACTTTTTAAAATGGCCAACAAGTCTAACTTGTTTCAAACAACTACCCTTAGCTCTAAACGTGAAACTTGTAGGGGACATGCTAAAGCAGAATATACTAAAAAATTGTCTCATTTGGACTTCATTTGATACCCTAAAACTGAGAGCAACAGAACCTAGTTTTTGGTAAAAATCTGGACAAAGTGCTGAACCGTTTTTGTTTAGGATGAATTGTTCACCTATTTGCCATATGATTTGGCCTTGGTGTTAAACATGAGAGTTGTAGAAAAATATTTTTATCTAAATGATGTATAAAAATCATAGCTTGATCCCATGTCTAGATACAATGAAATCTTGTCGGCCCTTTTAATTTAACACTTGGTTTTAGATTTAAAAGTTGCTAAGTGTGATTCGAGCACCATTTGTTATGAGACCCGAGTTTTTGTATGATGATTTATTTGAATTAGCCAATTAATGTTTCTAAGTGAATGTATGATGATTTAGAACCCATGCTATCATACTTGAATCATATATTGAGAATTGTAGTTTATGCTTCACATACTTGTACCTTATACTTTGCGCGTTATACCATGAATCTTGCTATATTAATGCCATGCTATAAATTGTTGCACTTGAGATCAATGGTACACATTATGAACATTGTCATTTGCATCATAGAATGTTGGAGTCCATTTGTATAAACCATTGTTGGGATGGGTTGTGTTGAGATTATTCTTCTTAGTTCTAAATCTAGGGCGTCCCTGGTTGCCATTTTTGTAAATATTTTGGGATATATTCCCCTTGTACACCCTGGGTTCATCCCCGGTGTTACAAAATTGGTTTATACACCCTGGGTATGTCCCCAGTATTTGAAATGGTTTAACATGAATACTGTTAGGCACCATGGGTTCGTCACTAGCATTTTGGTTTTGATATCTCCTTGATTCTACATTCCTTAAGTTATGATACGGGCAAATTGGGTAATTTCGAAAAAGAGCCTAATTCTGCGGACCTAATCCCACTACGGTGTAAATTCGGAGAAGAGCCTAATTAATGGCAAACCAAAACCCCATTGCCACGATGTTTTGAAGGATAATTCGGAGAAGAGCCTAATTCGGTGGACCTAATCCCACTGCAGTGGTAACTTCAGAGAAGAGCCCAATTAATGGCGGTCCTAAATCCCTCATCTCGGTACTTTGTATAATGTAAAATGTCTTTTGAATTCTCTTGGACTTTTGGGTTGACACCGACGCATCACGCATCTAAAGATGGATTTTGTGCACATATTATTGTCGACCTGGATAAGGGTGACTAAATAATTTTGGTTGGCTGGCCCCCACGCCAATGCAATTGAGTAAAACAGCTGTGACATGAAGCCCGATGACGCATTTACCATTCGCAACGAGGCGCGATGATGGCTTTGGTGATCAAGTCCCATTAAGTCTACTCTGGTGATTCTCGGCGTGAAATTCCTGTTATTATCTGGGTGCATGTTGGGTTGGGCATCTGCGTTTCATACACTCATGTTTATTGTCTTATCTGCTATCATGTCATAAATTTGTCTGTCTTCTTGACTATAAACTGGCCTGTGTGTTATATTGTATGTGTTGTGGTGAATTTTGTGTCATGAGATTAGTTAGAAGGTTAGAGTGTTTTACTTCTGCAACTTGGCTCATGGCATTCGTGCCACAGGTGGGGAGGAGTTCTTTGAAGAAGTCATTCCCGAGGGAGAAGGAGAGTTTGACGAATAAGGTGAGTTCCAAGAGCACGTGGATCCCGCTGACACATTCTGAGGAGTCGAGACCTCTGCTTTTGTTCTTATATTCAGTTCTCTCGTGCTTAGTGTAATTTTAGAAATTTCTTGGTGAAACTGTAATATTTAAGTATTTTAAATGGTTCAAGACTCCTTTATAATGTAATAATTAACGTATGTAAATATCAATGAATGACTAGAATATTCCTTTATTTATATTTATGTATATCCCGACGTGCCCGGAGGACAAGGCGTCACAGGATCTCACTTTAAACTAGGGTTGCCAAGTCGGTGGTGTTGATTAGTAAGAAAATGACACTTTGGTAAAATTGCAATATCTCGAGTTCTACTTAAGCAAATGAATTGAAATCAATTTTGGATGAAAGATAACACGAAAATATAAATCTAGACCTATAGAACAAGCTTAGATCAATTTTCTACATTGAATTATGGAATTCTAAAGTTCAGGGTAGAAACATCTATGTTCTAAAAAATCAAGTCTCTTAGGGTCCAAGTCTTCTACTAATGTCAAGTCAAGTTTTTGTTTCATTTCTTTGCATGCTTGTGTTTTAGACATTAATATCACAGCTCCACAACACTAAGAAGTCATCAAACTCAAAAATAACAACATACAACAAGATCTCTTATTACCTATAAACATAGCATCCCCAAATTTCCAACTACGATGCCTTTTCAGTTTGATTTCGGTTCTTGATTCTTAGAGTGTTTAAAGAGATGTGTTGGTGGATATTTTGAGGAATATTAGATATAAGGTTTATAGGTTTTACTTACTTGTTTAGAGGGCTCAAGAATGGTATGATGGAAGGACTTAGCTTTAGCAAAACACTTCTTACTTCTCCTTGGCTCCTTATTCTTCTCCTCCTTTTTCTCCGTCAAACTTGTATAACACTTCCAGAATGCTCAAATTTGGTTTTCTCTCTCTCTATATGGACGAAATATGAAGGGGATAGGGAGGGTGTTTGGCTTGGTTTATATAGGAGAAGTGTAGGAAACATGGAGGGAACAAGAATCATTTCATTTTAGTCCTTTTCTTCTTTTTTCACATGGGTTAACATGGATTGAGTTGACATGGTGCAACTTTTGAGGGAGATACATCAGATTTGGTTGAGGGATTACAGCTAGGGTTCAGTTTTGGGGACAAAAATATAATCCTCCATCAATCAAGGGGTCTTGCATTGGTTTGTGTACTCGTTTGTGCAAAAAAATACTTTTAAAGTTAATTTGATATATCTTTTTGGTGTCTTTTCCTACTGAGACCTATTATTTTAGTATGTTTATGACAAATATAGTATTTTCATGTATTGTCATATTTTCTATACCAATTGATTAAATAGATGTAATCTTTTAAGTCAAATTAAACTATTTTTGCAATATATGACTTTTTGACTTATTTTGTTGTGTATGAACTTCAATAATGATTTATTTACTTTTGTTAACTATAACACTATATTATTATGTATATTATTTGTTCAATAAGTATTGGATCATCATAATGCTGAATTTAATACATTTCTCATCATTTTAAGCTAAAAAGAAAACGAAAAGCTACTTTTGGCACTCTTGCCAAGGTGGTCGGCCACTAAGGGGTAATTTTGTCATTTTTGATGTTGTTTTGTCCTTTTCTACTTAATTGTAATTAAATCCTTGATTTAAGGTATCCATTTGTCAAAATTTAGATTTTTATGACTTTTTACTGTACTAGAGGCAAAATAGTCATTTTACCATACTTATGAGGATTTTTGATTTTTGATTTTTAACACATTATTTCATGATATTTACTTCATTTAGAATGTTGAGAGACTCTTTGGGTGCTAAGGTTTTGTTGCCTAAGTTTTGGACCTTTTTGGGGTTTCTAGGCCGAACTTAGGGTTTTCGATTCGAGTTAGGGTTTTGAATCTCTTCCATGCTCTATAGACTTGTGGACTATCCGTCACTATATTAGGATCTGAGTAGAGTCATTACAAATTACCCCCTTAAACAAATTTCGTCCCCAAAATTTCGCCTTGTACTTCATCGTATGGAAGGTTGAGGATGATTTACTAACATTGTGCCTTCTAGTTCTACAAAATTGTATCCTTATTTACTTGAGTTGTTCTCTATTGAGGGTGTGGATAATAAGGCTGGGCCGATATGTTCAGCACTTAGAGTAATGGTTGTTTTGTCCTACTAACATCTCAAAACTGATTACTACCAAATCTTCAAGGGCCATGTTACATAACCAACTAGCCCCAAAAAGTTCGTATCTCTGTCACGTTAGTTAGCCTCTTCCCATTAACTGTTGCTTCTACTTCTGTTGGGTCCACTTGACTTTCTTCTCCAGATATAACATGACCTAAAAACATCACCCGGTCCAACTAAAACACACATAAAGTTTTACGTACAACTTGTGCTTTCTCAGGATCTATAAAGAATCTTTAAATGTTCTATGTGTTCCACTTCACTCTGAGAATATAACCGAATATCGTTTATCAATACAATTACAAATTGGTCTAGAAAGCTTCTGAACACCTGATCCATCAGGTCCATAAACATAGCAGGTACATTCATTAACCCGAACGGCATCACCACAAATTCATAATGTTCGTAATGAATCCTAAATGCAGTCTTGGATAAATTTGACTCCTGCACTTTCAATTTGGGGCATCTTGACCCTAGTTTATCTTTCAGAATACGTTGGCTTCAAAACATAACTTACATTGAGTACGACTTCCACAAGCGATCATATGTCTCTAAACTAGCCCACCACCAAAATTGATTTCAAACATTCTCCACTTCTGTCTAGAAATACTATCACTACCAAAAACCAACTCATTGCCATATTCAAACGTACATCGAAGACTACTTCTCGATCGACTAACGACTATTAACTCGAAATCACATCACCACTTTCTGGTAGACTACTCTAGCCTTACGACCATCAAGATTAATACCGCCACTTGAACCTAATGAGTCACTAGGGTTAAACATACCACATAGACTAAACGCTCCCTAGGTTTATGCCTACCCATATGAACCCAATCACAACCTTGTCACATATTTCCTTCACGTACGTACCATCCACCTTACAATCCTTTAACTGAATAGTATTAACTCCTGATTATAAAATCTTTTATCATCATCACTCAATTCCTTCACACATTTTCTGCAACATAATCGAACAAAGAACCATTTTCGCACTTTAATTATTTTATCTTACCCACATTCTACGAAGACACTCGATTCAATCAAGGCCAATTACAAAAGCCATACCCATGAATTCTTATAGTCTTACTTACGCTTCCACTCTCCTCACTCGAACACTTATTCCTCCCACGTACTCACCTTGAGTTGCTACGCAACTCCACCACAAATAACAAAATTATATCACCCTTCAACTTCTCATACATAGAGTTCACACGCTCCCATAAGAAAATTCTTTTTCTATACCAGCAACATCTACTCAACAATCTAAACAAACTTTCTCTAACGGGTCACATCACTAAAGATTTTCGAAAGTAACTTCCTTGCGACTCACATCGATACCATAATGGAAACCGAATACCACTCCATAAGAGTGATACAGTCTCGACGCTGAACGAATACAAACTAATACTTTAAGAACCTACCATGTGAACAACTCAGTCTGTTTAAAATGTGCACTCCACCCTTCAAACAATCTTCAGCGTCAATGGGACTCACTATTTCCACAAACTCTTTGGCACCCAAATCCTAGAATTGTTTAACTAAATAGTTACTGGTCTTTGAGGTGATCTTGATAATCCTGATGACGAATTCTGTAATCATATGCTTCCATTTTCTCTTTAGTCTTTCCAAAGGTTGCTCCGTTCCTCTTGGCCTCTATCGTATGTTCTTGACGTGCTAGAATGTTGGGTTTGAATGTCTCTTCCAATAATTGGATCGTTTTCTCAGGCGGTTGGTCATTCTAGGGTAAAACGAACATGATAAAAGGTATGGTTGTGGTAATTACCAAGTCATGTGATCCATTATGACTTGGTGGTTAATTCTTCATCAAGCTTTAAACGTTCATTATTGTGATTAAGATTTTTCGTTCTTTGATAGTGATGGAAAAAATTCAGACTCAACACTTTTGTGGGAAGGCCGGCGTGAATATCGGTGTATATAGACGTACCTCCTTTGCTAGCATACTAAGGTTATCATGAGTTCGATGTTGTTTCTCTCTTTTTTTTGTTACTTTCTTACAACCAGTATGAATCTTTTGCTTCTCGGTTTATTAGATGGGTGGGTTAGCTATGAATTAGTCTGGGAAAGTTTGAATTGTGCCATGTGGTGGTGTCGTGAATCCTTTGGTGTGAAGCTGTCATTTCTAACTTTAGATTGCTGACAGCATAGTCTTATTTGTCGGGGCCTTTGAAAAATATAGTTAGTTGTTACTGACGATCGTTGTTACTCATAGATCTTTGGGGCAAGGTTTTGAAGGTCGATAGTCAAAAACATGCATGAGGTTAGAACATCTTAGGGTGGAACCAAGGTGGTTCAAAGATAGGTTGGATTAGGGCAAGGGGTCAAGGCTAAGGCAATCATTACTGACCCAGGTTGAGAGGTCGATTGAGGCTTAGACGCATTGGACATAAGAGTTGAACAACTAATGAAGATTACAAAGGGGAGGTTCTCAGAACCAATCTGTGCGACATCAGACCTTGACAAAAGATATGTATGTTTAAGCGATGGGTAGCCAAACTAGATATTTGTCCTGAAGTTACGTCGGCCTAACGTACTTCCACTCAAGCATCCAAGTCGACTCCCCTAGTTGGGATTTTGAGAGTAAACAAAGAATTTATGAAACTACTGCAAAAAAGTGTGGTATCAGGATCGAGAGAATTATATGAGGGTAAAAGACTTTACCACTGTCAAACGTTCGAAATCGGTGTTATTAGGAGGGAGGGCACACAAAGAGCTTCAATCGAGTATGAGAGTTGTCATAAAGGCTTGAGAAAGGAACTCATAGGGATAAAGTTGCGGGGTTCTAATGGTGGCTTTCGTAAAACTTAGGCTAGCCTGGGTGTTTCACCATTTAGGGGTTCGTTAGCTTGCCGATGGTTCAGTTGTCTATTGGCCATCCTAGGAGAGTGTTGAGATTTGGGGGTTGTATCAATTCTTGATTGTTTTCATGATTTGGGAACTTGTGAAACTTAATTTGGGATTATGAGATAGCTTATAAAGAATTCAACAACAAACATTTGCATTTCATTTTAATCACATAACTGGTGTACTAGTCTTTAAAAGTTCACAGGACACATGTACAACATCCAACGAAGGAAAAGATACAACGCCCAACGCACTAAAGCCTAGACGAACAGATGCGGATAGAAGTAGGATAGAAGTAGCGGATAACTGAGTCATACTCCCACATTGACTTATAGAAACCGTAGCAGCGCCACTGCATATAGAAGTAGCGGGTAACTGAGTCACACTCCCACGTTGACTCATAGATATTGTAGCAGCGCCACTACACTTCCATGTGCCAAAAGCCTTTCGGTCCCATGCGAGCCCTATTGATTATGGCTATTGCTACCTCTAGGTATGTTTTCGGATTGTTAAAGTCGACTTCCTGGTCGCGCGGGTTGATGATTCCTCTCTTATCTCTTGGTTTCTATGTTTGCATCCACCTTGCATCCATCCTGTCCCCTAATAGCTCTTCGAATCCCGATGACACCTTCAGATGATAGATGGTCTCGTCACATCTCTCCAACACTCTTAGTGGACCCATGTATCTTGGGAAAGACTCTAACTTTTTCCATTTCCATGTCCTTTCTGGGAAAACTCTTGCATTCACCCGTTCTCCAATACGATAGTCCTTGTGGTACTCTTAGCGGCTCCAGTAGATCACTACGTCCATTGCTTCATCATCGTCCATCTCCGGTGGCAGTGCCTTTAGTGGATCATAGAAGAAAGTGATGGCTCGCTCCTCGTTCTCGCTGTCATCATCCTCAGGTTCCTCCTCATCCTCCACCTCAACATCAGCCTCATTTCCTCCTCATCTGGTTCTTCGTCTGCTCCTGCTTCCCCAGCTTCTTCTCCTTCATAAACTGGCCACTCAACCAGAAACATCAGTGCCAATGAAAATACGTTTATCGGGTTTTGTTTTGCAACGGGTTCTTCCTCGGGGTCTGACTCTTTTGGTTTAGGTGCTGCCCATGGTTCTCTAGCCAGCTCTACATTAGACGCCATCCTAAGATGAGAGACGATTAGAAAGAGAAACTTAGGGTATAGATTTTATGTTTTTAGAATTATAAGTGATAATTTAATAATATAAACACTCTACAGAGCTTCAACGCTATATAACTCGTAGTCTCCCATAACCCAAGGTCTGAAGGTTTACTAAACTTGGGCTCTGATACCAACTGTGGCGCCCCGTCCTTCGGGCACGTCGAGACATATATAAATATAAATAAAGGGATATTCTAGCCATTCATTCATATTTACATAGGTTAGTTATTACATCATAAGGAAGTTCTAAACCATTCAAAGTACGTAATTATTACAGTTTCACCAAGAAATTTCAAAAATTATACTAAGCATGAGAGAATTGGATATAAGAACAAAAGTAGAGGTCTCGACTCCTCAGAATGCATCAATGGGATCCACGTGCTCTTAGAACTCACTCTGTTCTTTAAATTCTTCTTCTCCCTCTAGAATGACTTCCTCCAAGAACTCCTCCTCACCTGTGGCACGGATGCCATGAGCCAATGCCTAGAAGGAAAACACTCTAACCTTCTAACTAATCTCACGGTACAAAATTTACCACAACACATACCACATAACACCCAGTACAGTTTATAGTCAAGGAGACAGATAAATTTATGACAGGATAGCAGATAAGTCAGCAAACATGTGCATATGAGATGCCGTGTATGAAATGCAGATGTTCAACCCAACATGCACCAAGATTATAATAGGAATTCCACACCGGGAATCGCCAGAGTAGACTTAAACATCATAAGCTATCCAAATCCATCGTCGGGCGAATAGTAACCAAAGTCATCATCGCGCCTCGTTGCGAATAGTAACCACATCATCGGGCGTCATGCCACTACTGTTTTACTCAATTGCAACGGCGTGGGATCCACACCATATTCCAAGCAAACAATATTCAATAAACCATTTCAAACACCGGGGACGCACCTAGGGTGTACAAGGGGAATTCATCCAAAACGGTTTGTCTCACCATAAGACTCGTGATGCCTTCGTCGGTGTCAACCCAAAAGTCCAAGCTATCCAAATCAGAATGCTAGCGACGAACCCATAGTGCCCAATAATATCCGTAAATCATTTCAAACACCGAGAACGCACTCAAGATGTATATGCCAAAATCATTTCAAACATCGGGGACGAACCTAGGGTGTATAAACCAAAACATATTCGAAACTAGCAACCAGGGACGCCCTAGACTTAGAATCAAGAACGACAATCTCAATACAGCCCATCTCAACAACGATTTGCACAGATGGACTCCAATATACCAGGATGCAAATGACAATGCTCATAATGTATACCATCAATATCAAGTGCAACAATTTATAGCATGGCATCAACTAGCACGACAAGGTTCATGGTACAACGCACAAGCATAAGGTACAAGTATATGAAGCACAAGTTGCAATTCTCAAGAAATGATTCAACATGATAGAATGAATTCTAAATCATCATACATTCACTTAAAAATACTAATCAACTAATTCAAATCAAACATCATATAAAAATTTGGGTCTCATAGTAAAAGATACTCAAACATACACTTAGCAACTTTTAAGGTTAAAATCAAGTATTAAATTAAAAGAGCCGACAACGTTTTGGGGTATCTAGATTTGGAATCAAGTTATTATTTTTAAACACTATTTAGATAAAAATATTTTCTACAACTCTCTTGTTTAATACTAAAACCAAAATCTAAGGCAAAAGGGTAAACAAAACATCATAAGCAAAAACGGTTCAGCACTTTTCTCAAGATTTTATCAAAAATATTCTTATGTTGGTTTCGACTTTAGGATATCATATTAAGTCTAAATGAACCCATTTTTTTTATTATATTCTAGTTCAACATGTCCCCTACAGGTTTCCTGTTTAGAGTTAAGGGTAGTTATTTGAAACAAGTTAGACTTTTTGGTCATTTTAAAAAATAGGTTCTGTTAGCCGCCAAAACTCAGCAGAGCTGATTTTGGACAAAGGGTTTGAAACAGTTTTGGGGTATCGTCCAGAGGCTTTAAGGTCTGATTTTTGGACAGCAAGTAGTTCAATATGTTAGCTACAATGTTCATGTAGATCACGTTTGGAGTAGGTCACTAAACATAGGGGTTTTGGGCTATTTAAAATATGTGACAGAAGTGTCTTTTGAGGGCTGAAACTCAACAAAGCCTTTCAAAGGGGTTTTGGACTATCCAAACTCAATATATTGTGCTCATTTTTAGTGGGTAGATAGATATACATGTTGTCTAGAATTTTAATATTTTGACAAAAGTTTGTATCTCACTTTAAGCTAGGGTGTTCAAGTCGGTGGTGTTGACTGGTCAGAAAATGACACACTTTGGTAAAATTACAATATCACGAGTTCTACTTATGAAAATTAGTTGAAACAAACTTTGGATGAAAGATAACACAAAAATATAAATATGGACATAAAGATCATGCTTAGATCAATTTTCTATATTGAATTATGGCAATCCAAAGTTCAGGGTAGAAATATCTATGTTCTCAAAAATCAAGTCTCTTAGGGTCCAAGTCCTTCTACTTATCTCATGTCAAGTTTTCATTCCATTTCTTTGCATACTTGTATTTTAGACATTAATATGAAGGCCCCAGCATACTTAAAAGTCATCAAACTCAAAGATAACAACATACAACAACATCTCATATCACCCATAAACATAATTGCCCCAAATTTTCAACTACAATGCCTTTTCGGTTTGATTTCGGTTCTCGATTCTTAGAGTGTTTAAAGGGATGTGTTGGGGATATTTTGAGGGATATAAGAAATAAGGTTTAGAGATTTTACTTACTTTTTAATAGGGCTCAAGGATGGTAGGATGGAAAGACTTAGCTTTAGGAAAACACCTCTTATTTCTCATTGGCTCCATATTCTTCTCCTTCTTTTTCTCCCTCAAACTTGTATAACACTTCAAGAATGCCCAAATATGGTTTTCTCTCTCTATATGGACGAAATATGAAGGGGAGAGGGAGGGTGTTTGGCTTGGTTTATATAGGAAAAGACTAGGGAACATGAAGAGAACGAGAATCATTTCATTTTAGTCATTTTCTTCTTTCTTCACAGGAGTTGAGTTGACATGTTGCTACTTTTAAGGGAGATACATCAGATTTGGTGGAGGGATTACAGCTAGGGTTCAGTTTGGGGGACAAAAATCTGATCCTTTATCAATTAAGGAGTCTTGCATTGGTTTGCATCCCCGTTTATGTAAGAAAATACTTTAAAAGTTAATTTGATGTATCTTTTCGGTGTTTTTTTCTACTGAAACCTATTATTTTAGTATGTTTATAATAAATATAGCAGTCCCATATATTATCATAGTTTCCATAGCAATTTATTAAATAGATGTAGTCTTTTAAGTCAAATTAAACTATTTTGACAATACATGAGTTTTTGACTTATTTTGTTGTGCATGAATTTTAATAATAATTTGTTTACTTTTGTTAACTTATAACACTATATTATTATGTATATTACTTGTTTAATAAGTATTGGATCATCATAATGCTTGATTTAGTACCTTTCTCATCATTTTAAGCTAAAAAGAAAGTAAAAAGCTACTTTTTGGCACTCTTCCCAAATTGGTCAGCCACTAAGGGATAATTTTGTCCTTTTTTATGTTATTTTATCTTTTGCTACTTAATTGTACTTAAATCCTTGATTTAGGGTATCCATATGTCAAAATTTGGATTTTTATGACTTTTTGCTGTACTAGGGGCAAAATGATTATTTTACCCTTTTATGAGAATTTTTAATTTTTAACTCATTATTTCATGATATTTACTTCATTTAGAATGTTGAAAGACTCTCCGAGTGCTAAGGTTTTGTTGCCTAAGTTTTGGACCTTTTTAGAATTTTTGGGCCGAACTTAGGGTTTTCGATTCGGGTTAGGGTTTTGAATTTTATCCATGCTCTATAACCTTGTGGACTATCCATCACTAATACTAGGGTCCAAGCAGGGTCGTTACAATCCATGACTAATACTTAGGGTTTGGGCTGGGTCTTTACACAGGTCATTACCAACGAAATTGTTACAACTAGGGTCTGAACTAGGTCGTTACATAGTTTTTTTTCCACTTTTGGACTGTTTTTTGAGTGATATTTTATTGCTTTTTTATGCCAAAAAACCTGCTCAAAAATAGTCTCGCAAACATCGAAAAAACACACGAATGGCCCCGAACCACCACCTATTGCCGCTTATAGGCTTTTTTTTCGTGTTTTGGGACAATTTTTAATATTGTTTTTAAGCCTAAAATATGCGGAAAAAGTAGTTTGAAAATAAGTCAAAAAATCATGAAAAAATCACCGCAATCTATAACCCGAAACTCTTGAATCCACCGCCAGTGTTGCTGCCGTTCTTTGTGTTCTTAGATATATTCAACTTATTTTTAAATAATCTAAACAGATATTTAAAAATAAATAACTAGCTATTACATCGATCATATGTCCCGAAAGCTTACATTCGATCTATTACGGTTAACCCCCATGATTTAAAAAATTAAATATTTATCATCCACGCATTCAATCAAATATGAAATAAATGACGATCATAAACCTAGATTAGAACGCCTGCAACACCAAGTTAACACAGTTCTAAAACTACCCGATCCCGATAACCGTAAACAAAAAACAAAATGTCTACAATACTAATTGTTGGAGACAAAACTGCCAAGATTACAAATGATTTTCGGTAAAAAATTAGCTGAACAGGTAAACGCCAAAACGGGCTCCAGATAAAACTTTTGACATCGAACAATCAAAATAAAAACCCGTATAACCAAAGTTAATTTAGAAAAATACCATTTACCGGTCAAATCTTCAACTACATTTTTGTTTCCGTGTTGAAGCTCCCGTTAGACCTTCTACTAAACAGCTTTAGTCTTAAAAGACAAGTTATGAAACTGGTTTAGACTTTCTGCATATTTATAGAGTTATAGTAGGGACCTGTGGAGTAATTATGAGTAAGATTTTCAATGGAACACAGACACCTATCAGCGGTTTCTACAATTAAGCAAACCTTATAGCGGTATCTGCAATTATGGAAAACTAGCGGCGGTTTCTATAATTTTCATAAAACACTAAATTACAGTTCACACCACTAAAGAACTATAATTGCACTGTGACCCATAATCTCCAGACCTTCTTGTATTGAGCTCCTATTATTAAATACTTATCATTTTTTTTCACGTTAAGATTCTCAACACCTGCCAATTAAATTTAATTACTGACAATTTAATTTAATCGGCATATTGAAATTTCTTAAATCCTTCCGCTTAACTTATTTGACCATCAGATAATCAAATCCACCTGCAGAATTTGACCCAATAAAAACTTATAAGCTGCCTTAAGGGGGTATCGTCAATCCCGATCTTTCGGGACGTGGATTCCGTCAATAATTAATATTTACCATATAAATAAT
>JAUMHN010102162.1:0-24963 GCA_032360265.1 Heliamphora ciliata
TGTTCGGCATCAAAAAAACTTGTTCAAGTTTCTTGAAGGTATATTTAATCATAAAATATCAAATTATTTTATTATTTTTCGTGAAAATCACACAACGTCGTTTTTTACGGTCACGACGTCGTTCATCGAACTTTTTCCGCTGCGCGGCTCTAACATAAATGATATGAAATGCAAGTTTTTGTTATCAAAATCTCCCCAAGCTATCTTACAATCTCAAATTTAACTCCATAAGATCCCAAAACATAAAAACAATCAAGAATTAAAAATAACCCTCAAAACCATAACACTCTTTTTTTTTTTATTCTAAGGTGGTTGGTAAGCGACCGAGCAACTAACAAGCTAATGGACCTGTAGATGATGAAGCACCTAGATCAGCCTAAGTTTTACGAGAGCTGGCCGCTAGCATTAACAGTCTCCATTTACGTGATAGAGCGTGGTTTTTATCGGAGTTGAGAAGGCAGCGTGCTCTAACATCTAGAGGAGGCATGGAACCGAGAGTAGCTGAGGAGCGGCTGAGGGCCGTTAAAAAGTTATTCAACTCAATGGGAGTACAAGTTAAGAAAGACTGGATAGCTTTAGCAGCTCACCTATTAGAGGGAGAAGCAGGCCATTAGTGGCTTATGATCGATAATACCCAAGACGTAGCAGCTCTAACCTGGGACCAGTTCGAAGGCTTATTTTTAGAGAAGTATTTCCCAGCCCCTTCCGTCAAGGATAGAACAGAGAATCCCTGGAGCTTAAACAAGGATCGATGACGGTAACCCAGTATATTAATCGCTTCGAGAAGTTGAGCCACTGTGCTACCGTAGTTGTGCCGGACGAGGAATCAAAAGCACAAAAGATTGAGTGGGGCCTAGAACCATCTATTCGAGCAAGAATTATCTACTTACAACTTCCGACATATATGCAAGAGGTTCGAGCCACTTTGCTTGCCGAGACTAATTTGGCTGATTCAAGAAAGATCTGGAGCCAAAAGAAAGGAAACATTAGTCACGGAGGACCCGTGTGAAGCAATCGGGGGTTTGTCCCCAAGATCTTTCTTGAGTTAGGAGGATAGACAAAGACGACCTAGGGGTTTCTCTACAACTTCAATGGTCTGTTTTGAATGTCACCAACCAGAACATAGAAAGTCTGAGTGTTCGCGCTTGGCACAAAGAAAACTGAGCAACCAACTCAGCAGTGGAGGCAACCCCCAAACCAGCTGCTAAGGTACCCACAACCAGTTCAGTCACCAGGCTAACAACCAACTAGCAGAATAGAAGAGGAAGGCCACCCCTTAACAAGAACCAAAGGCCCCAAGGAGGTTCGAACAACGGAATGAGACCCGGGAATGCCAAGAATAACAATGAAAACCGACTAGTGGGAGGACGTATCTTTACCCTGTAAGAGGAGGAAATAGATGATACCCAAGTTATACAAGGTATGTTTATATTGTTCAATACCTTAGTGAAAGTATTGTTTGATTCTGGAGCATCCCATTCTTTCATATCTTTGGAATGTATGCGATCTTTGCTTCTAGAACCTGAAATGCTAGATCGAACCCTAAGTGTCGTCACGCCCTTAGGAGATCATATGCGAGTAGACTTCGTCTATAAGACTTGCACGTTGAGAATAACCGATACCTTTATGTCGTGCAACTTGTGAGTCATGGACTTTAACGATTACGATGTGATTCTCAGAATGGATTGGTTCTCTGGTCATCAAGCTATCATCGATTGCCGACAAAGGAAAATATGGGCACAAGCAGAGAATGGAACCATCGTACGGATTAAAGGAGAAAGGCGCGAAACTATAACCTCAAGTAATGCGAAGGTGTGTATATCAAGTAACTTCATGGGAAGATTAGCTTGTATACTCGCTAGTACGAACGCCTTGTTAACCCCTGAGTTACCACAAGTCGTGTGTGAATATGAGGATGTGTTTCCAGAAGAACTGCCCAGACTAACCCTACATTGTGAGATTGAGTTTTCAATTGAACTCTAACTAGGCACCGCACCGATTTCGATCGTAACACACAGGATGGCTCCTGCCTAACTAAAGGAGTTGAAGGACCAACTTCAGGAGTTGCTCAGTAAGGGTTTCATTCGGCCAAGCACATTGCCGTGGGGAGCACCAGCATTGTTCGCCAAGAAGAAAGATGAAACTCTATGACTCTGCATCGACTATCACTAGCTGAACAAGGTTACTATCAAGAACTGATATTCCTTACCTCGTCTAGACGATTTTTTCAACCGTCTTCGAGGGTCATCCTACTTCTTTAAGATAGATCTTTGCTCAAGTCACCACCAACTTCGAGTTAAGGAAGAGGATATCCCAAAGACAGCCTTTAGAACCTGGTACAGGCATTATGAGTTCATGAATATGCCTTTTGGATTAACCAACACCCCAAGAGTCATTTTGAGCCTAATGAACAAGCTTTTTCAACCTTACCTCGATCAGTTCATAGTAGTCTTTATCGATGACATTTTGGTGTATTCGAGAACCGAGGAGGAGCATGAATAGCATCTAAGGATTGTCTTACAAAAGTTGAGAGATTCAAAACTCTACACTAAGGCTAGCAAGTGTAAGTTTTGGTTGCATAAAGTGAAATTTTTGGGACATGTAGTATCTAAGAAGGGAATAGCCGTGGACCCAGCCAATGTTGAAGCTGTTTTGGAATGCAAACCACCCCAAAGCGTCTTTAAAGTTCATAGTTTTTTTGGATTAGTCGGATATTATCGGAGATTTATTTATGATTTTTCGAAACTGGCTCGGCCAATGACAAGGTTGACGCAAAAAAGAGTGAAGTTTGACTAGAATGACAAGTGTGAGATGGCTTTTCAGGAGCTTAAGAGAAGGTTGACCAGTGCTCCTATCCTGATCATACCCAAGCAAGAAGTTGGATATACGGTGTATTGTGATGCATCTAAGGAAGGTCTAGGATGTGTGCTTATGCAGAATAACAAGGTAGTAGCTTATGAATCAAGACAATTCAAGCTTCACGAGCAGAATTACCCCACCCATGACCTAGAGCTTGCAGCAGTCGTGTTCGTGCTGAAGTCTTGGAGAATTACCTTTACGGGGAGCAATTCGAGCTTTTCACTGACCACAAGAGTTTGAAGTATCTGATCACCCAGAAGGACCTCAACCTGAGACAACGTCGATGGATGGAGTACCTAGAGGATTATCAGTTCACCATATCCTATCATCCAGGCAAAGCGAATGTAGTAGCTGACGCCGTTAGTTGGAAAGTGAGGAGTACATTAGCGTGTATAGTAGCAAGAGAGTGGGACATGGTAAGAACGCTCAACAAGTTTCGCTCCAACCTTCAAAATTAGAAGACAAAACCTATTTTTATCTTGCCGTGGAACAACCAAATCTACGACAACGAATCTTATTTTTTATTCCTAGCTATGAGGGGTGTTCATAGCCTTATTTATGTCTTTCCCCTTATGTATATAGCGTATTTTTATACTGCTTTTGGTCTCCTAGCTTTGGGGGCTATCCATAGCAGCAGTTATATCCTTGCCTGCTGATTGGGGCTGCTCGGTTTTAGCTCTGTTTTATCTTGCTGCTCGATTTTAGCTTGCTTGGGTTATTGCTAGTGGTTTTTTGGATATTGTTATTAGGTTGTCTGTTGGTCTGCAGTTTATTAGGCTTGTTCATTATCAATGTGGGGTGTTTTTTGCTCTTGCTTGGGGCTGGTTGCTTCCATTAGTGATGGTCTATTTGGTTTTTATCTTGGGATGGCTGGACAGGTTGCAGTAGATGCTTGGTTCTTTAATGGTTTTAGTCTATATGTTGTTCGGTTGGTTTTGGCCTGTGGTGTAGTTTCTTGTTTCATGAGTAGGTTTTGTCTTCTCTTCAGGGTAAGACAGTTATATGGTTGCTCCTGGTGACAGATTGTTGATTATGGTTCTCTTTGCATCAGCTTGTTCCTGTTTGGGTCTTTATGTTTCTTTAATGGATAGGTTTTTTTTGGGTTAGTGATTCTGGTTTTGGGTTTGCTTTTTTGCCCAGCTTGTTTTAGGTTGTTTCTATATGGTGTCATTTCCTCTTCCTTTTATGTTTTGGTCGGGACTTCTTTCTTTGCCTGGTTTGGTTTATTTTGGGTTACGGCTTAGCCTAAAGCCAAGCTTTTTGGTGTTGCTTTGGGCTTAGTCTTTGTTTTGGTTTGTTTTCTTGGGTATGTAAGGCCTGGGGTTTGCCCCTTGTAATCATGTAATTTTCTTTCTTTTATATCACAGTTAATTACCCAAAAAAAGGCATGACCAAGAATCTGAGTTCATTCGAAAGCACCAATAACAGAGGAATCAAAACTAGGTTGGGTAGTCAACAAGCATGGACAACTAATCTATCTAAGACGGTTATTCGTACCAAACGTTGAGGATCTCTCAGAAGGGACGTCCTAAAAGAGAATTACCAGTCACTCTTTGCTGTCCACCCTAGAAGAACGAATGACCAAGATTTAAAGAGGCACTATTGGTGGAATGGCATGAAGCAAGATGTAGTAGATTTAGTGGCCAAATGTAAATAGCCGGACCCTTCACGTGGCAACGATATTGTCCGCTTTGGGCAAAACTCTCACAGTTTTGTTCTTTCCAGGGGTCATCCATCCTTACATTGCTCTCGCCCAAGCACGCTTAACTGCAGAGTTCTGCTAGGGTCTCTACTACTTAGGAAAAGGTCTAATTGAATGTAAGGATCCAAGATTTTTCTTTTATAGCTCAGGAACTCCCTCTTTCTTTCTGATGTGGGATACCAGGATATCACAATCTACCCCCCTTAGGACTGCACGTCCCCGTGCAATAGCCTGCCAGCTCTAGTAGTCTGCCAATTCTTATCGACCCGCCCACTTAGTAGCCCACTCACGTGTCACGCAAGACGGCAGAGGCCCACACTCGGAGGTTAGGAGTGTCGGCTCTAATACCATCTGTAGCACCCCGACCCTACACATAACAACGATATTGTTCGCTTTGGGCAAAGCCCTCACGGTTTTGTTCTTCCCAGGGGTTATCCATCCTTGTATTGCTCCCTCCCAAGAACGCTTAACTGCGAAGTTCTACTAGGGTCTCTACCACTTGGGAAAAGGTTTCATTGAATATAAGGGTCCAAAATTTTTTCTTTATATCCCAGGAGCTCCCTCTTCCTTTCCGATGTGGGATACCAGGATATCACATGTCTTACTTGTCAGCAAGTGAAAATCGAGCACCAAAGACTAGGAGGAACCCTTCAGACCCTGAAGATACCACAACGGAAGTGAGACCACATAACCAAGGATTTTATCTCTGGACTACCAAGATCACCATCAGGACACGACGCCATATGGGTAATCGTTGTTCCTCTCACCGAATCCATGCATTTCCTGCTCGTTTGAACTTCCGAGAAGCTTGAAGCCTAAAGCCAGAGATACATCTGAGAGATCATTTGCCTTTACGAAATCCTGCTATCTATCGTGTCAAATCAAGATCCGTATTTTACCTCGCGATTCTAGCAAATTCTACAAGCTGCCCTAGCGATAGAACTTTATTTTAGCACCGCTTTCCACCTGCAGACTAACAGACAATCTGAGCGCACAATTCAAACTCTAGAGGACATACTTCGAGCCTGCACCATGGATTTCAAGAAAAATTGGGAGAGGCACTTACCATTGGTTGAGTTCACCTACAACAACAGCTATCAAGCTAACATTAGCATGCTGCCATATAAAGCTCTTTACAGAAGACCATGTTAATCACTGATTTGTTGGACCAAAGAAGAAGAGAACACACTTCTTGGACCCGACCTTGTACAAGAAACCACCGAGAAGATCCAACTGATCAAATAATGAATCACCACCGCTTAGAGCAGACAAATGAGCGACGCTGACGAAAGACGCAGACCACTTCAATTTGAAGTGGGAGATCATGTATTTTTGAAGATTCAACCGCGATGAGGAGTTATACGTTTCGAAAAAAAAAGGGAAAGCTAACCCCAAGATACATTGGACCGTTCGAGATCTTAACCCGAGTTAGAGAAGTAACATACCACTTAGCTCTTCCGTCGTAGCTCACCAGTGTTCACAATGTTTTCCACATATTGATGCTAAGGAAGTACGAACCTATCCATGCCCATGTTTTGAATTGGGAAGAGCTCCATGTTGATGAAGATGCTACATTCGAGGAATAGCTAGTGAGAATAATCGATCGACATGATAAGGTTCTCCAAGGAAAGACCATCCCGCTTGTTCGAATTCTTTGGAGTCACCATGGAGTCAAAGAGTCAACCTGGGACTAGGAAGAAGCTATGAGGGCAAGTCATCCCCAACTATTCACAAACTGAGGTACAGTACGAAATTTTGAGGATGAAATTTATTTTAAATGGGGTAGATTGCAAGGACCCGATTCAAACCATAGTATTAGCAACTATTAGCCCATTAGGTCATAAGTCGCCAAAAGAATAGAAATTCTAATTCAATCCAGAAACCCAAGAAGACCTAACACCTAAGAGGCAAAAACCTAATACCCAAAGAAGACTCCCAACATCCTTATTTGATTAATTATCATGAAATATTAGATTAAAAATCAAGAATTCTCATAAAAAGAGTAAAATGACCATTTTTGTCACGCCCTGAACCCGGGTCACATGTACCAAACCACCCTACATCACAATATTGCCCAGACATAAGAAAACTTTTAGTAAATAATGGTTTTAAGTTTGAAAAATCTTTTTAATTAAGTTAAGTACTGGCTTTATACGACAAGGATAAGTTCTCAATAGCAATTTGGTCCGTTCGAGCAGACAGACCACCGCTCGAGTAGTCAACTACCAAAAACTATTTTCTAATCCTAGTCTCAACCGCTGCTTGAGCGGATTCTTATCCCCGCTCGAGCGCCCGCATGCCTAAGAGTAAACCAATAATATACTACTTTAGAACTAAACTTCATAAATATTATAAGTATATTTCTTAAAAAATTTGGTAGAATTCTCTCTGTTTTTCAAACTATCTTAAATTTTTTTTATAGACCTATTAAATCCAAGCAATCAACTATATTCAATCTCAGCTTGGATTTAACTCTCAATCACAATTCAAACTATTTAATAACTACAATCATTCAAGAAAATTTATCCTTTTTTTTTTAAAATGTCAAAGCATGAGAGTAATGATCAACTATATGAGACTTAGATAAATATATCTGTAAGACCCGGTTCCTTTTAATTTTATAAAGTTTATATGCAATGTGTTGGTTATCGTTTTAACTGTTATAGAAAAGTATGTTTCTATATGTTTTATGCATGCATTGGCCTAGATATGCATGTGGGTTTCAATTCTGGTCCTGCTTGGGCATTGTGGCAAAGTTGTTACTTTTGGGGCAGGACCACTTGGTCGGTTCTCAAACAGCTCGAGCGGTTTATCTGCGTGAGTGGTTTATAAGACAGCTCATTGCTTGGGTTTTTAACCAAGCTTGTTGAACAAGCTTCCGTTTTTCTTCTTTCTAAAGAAAAACCAGGTTCTCTATCTTCTCTCCAGATATTGGCTTGGTTCGGGCTCATTTTTAAGCGAAGGGATAGTAGATCCTTGATGTCCTTGCCGTGGGACGGAATCACGTTTTGGCGACTTTGGTCTTTTGCCGATGTTAAAAGCTTTGAGATTTTAACTCTACGAGGTAGGATTCTAGACTATTTTGCTTTAAAATGGTGCTACGTGTGATTATATGCATTTTTACCGTTTAAAATGCTATAAATGTTTTTTTGGATAATTAATGCTATGCTATAAATGTTGAATTGTGTTTAAACCTTGTTTGGTTGAACAAAAAGTAAGTTTTGTGTTTTTATGATTTATTACAAAGTTGGTGGATGTGTGTGCGTGTCCGTGTGAAAACCTAGTTTGGAGGTTTGGAGCTAACTCTTGGTGTTGAGCCGAGATTTTTAAATGATTCGATTGGAATGGTGTAAACATTTTGAAAATGTTGGTTGGTCTCCATAGTTATATGGATGACGTGGCTATGTGCTTTTGCACATTGTGTACCTAGTTGTGTGAGTAGAAACGTGTTGGTCGTTGTGCCGTGTCATTCGATGCCCCGGACCTAGGCTAATGGGCGAGAGTCCAGAGTTGTTACCTTTGTCCCCAATGTGACAGAGTCGGTACATAGGAATCGCTTTTGGTTGTGGAAACCGAGTTGGAAAACAACCTTTGTTTACGTTTCCTAAACTGTTGGACATTTTTAGATTATAGTGTCGGTTGTGGGAACCGAATTGAAATATCATTTTGTTTAAGTTTTCGTAAACTGTTGAACGTTATTTAGAGTATATGAAAATGCTTAGTTTTGTGGATGAAAAATCATTTTGGGGCTTGTAAAAATAAGTCGTTTATATTATACGTGATTGCATGTTTTCTTTTACTTTATTATAGTCTGTTCCTATTGGACTTCGGCTCACATTGTGGGATTCAAAAACTTTCAGGTAGATCATGTGGGTTGATCTCGGTGATCCCCGATGGAGGCGAAGACAAAACCCTTAGTTTTGTTGCTGTTCGGTAGTTTATACTGTTTTGATATTGGATCATGTAATATTTGTAATATGTTTCAATACGGAAAGCATATGTATTGTAATTCTTATGGACGTAGTGCCAATGCATGTATGTTGTATGTTCATGAGAGAAACTGTGGATTGGTTGTTGTTTTCCGTATTCGTATGTTTTAGTTATTGTCGGAAGGTTTTAACGTTTTACTAAAAGGTTTGCGGTTGGTTTATGATTTATATAAACTCTTGTACCTCGAGGGTGAATTTTTAGCCTCGTGTTGGCATGTCTTGTGAGCTTTGTTATGCCTTGGAAGCTTTTCAAAAAGGATGGAAAAGGTTTTGGCGTTGGTGTTAAAAGTTGTATTTTCAAAACGGGTCTAGAGCCTAACCGCTCGACGGACCGCTCGAGCGGTATATCGGGTGGTCTTTGCAAATATTTTGTTTTTCATATTTTATGCAGAAAACCAGTGTCCCCGAAGTGTCTGCTCGGGCGGTCTTTTGACTGATTGAGCGGTCTGGGTATTGTTTGAAAATTTTGTTTGTTATTTAAAAACTTGGCTCTTGGGGACCGTGATCTTAGCCTTTTGGACTAATCTTTTACATAAACTAAACTCTCGAAAGTGTATTTTTCAAACATTTTAATTTCATTTTTGAGTTATGTTGGGCTCAAGTGGTTTGGTGGATCGTAGTATCCCAAAACGGTTTTTTTTAGGTGGTTCGCGTGACCTAGGTTTTGGGACATGACAATATCTATTTACAGTCATGATGCTTTGCATACATCTAAGAGTCTCTCAATATCATTACAAATTACAAAATAATTGATTCACTACATTGAATGTTAAATCATAAATATCTATCATTCTTTATTTTTCTTTTAAACTAGAAAAGTTTTAAGAAAAATTCTCATAAAACATATGCATTCTTTTCTTCTTCTTTAAATCACATCATACTTCAACTCTTTCCTTGATCATTCAAACCTGAAAAAAAAATATTAAACAACAAATATGAACCGAAACTCATAGAATAAAGACTAAAGAAAGTACAATGCATGACTTGTAAAGTGTAAATGAGCAAGATATTATACAACAATTTTTTATTACTCCTTTCCTTTCTTATTTCTTTTTTTTTTGTAATTAATTGTAACATAAAAAAATTACAAGTTTACAAGGAGCATACCCCAGGTAATTATATCATCTACCATTTAGGAGGGAACTTCCTAACAACAAAACAACCTAAGATACACGAAAAAACTTAATCACACAATAACAACCACACCCAACCCCCGCTAGACAGTGGAAGAACTCTGAATAAAACAAATTTCATACATAGCCCGCATGTATAGGACAAGAACACCAAAAGACAAAAAAGGACCAAAACTCATCAACAAACCAAACTACTAAAACTCCTAATCCCTACTGAAGATTGACTTCTCGAAGGGTAATAGACTCCAAAATTCAGACAAGAACAAAAGAGCAAGACATCCGGCAAGAGATAAGAAGAGGTCCAACCAAGAGTAGACATCATCATCCATGGCCAAATAAACAATCGGCACCCAAAACTCCTCAGAAGTCAAAATCGATCCCCAACATTGCACAGAAAGCACCAAAACCCCACAAGCTAAAGAAGACAAAAGAAATTAGTTCTCTACACAGGAAAACCTTCGCTCGGAAAACCATCGAGCCCATCTTCGTGACCTAGCAAGTGAGAAATCAAACACTTCCCAAACAATATAAAAATCTGATGAGAACAAATTAGGATCAAAACAAAACCAGTGACAACCACCAAGCTATACCCACCTCTGCAAATAATCACCTTTGGCCGACCATTACTAGCCCACATGGGGTTCACCCATTAGTAGCAATATTCAGTCTAAAACGGAGTTGACCACGCGGCTAGAAAAACCGCACAGATCAGCCCATGGTAATCCAAATAAGCTTTGAGAGTAAACCAGGTGGGGCCAAATTGACGTGGAGGGCCTTCAGGAAAACAAAAATAGGCATAGTGCTCTTAACTAAAACCATATTATGTGTAAAGCAATCTGCCAAACCAGAGGACAAATTAGCGGGTCCCACCCATATTACGTGTAAAACAAAATAGCCACACTGCTATACAAGGCGGGTCCCATGGCCTGTAATGTCTACAATGATCTACGGATTTTGCAGGCTACCAGCAGGTCTAAAGCTGAAGGAGTTCCCAAGGCCTGCAATTGTCCCAGCAACTACACAACCGAAGCCAATCACTGCACCAGCGAAAAAGCTGGCGAGTCCCACTTTCCCACCTTCCTATGAATAACACGATTTCAACAAAAACCACTGGTTTCAGACGCTAGTTGCCAAAACCGCTGGTTTTAGACGCTAATTGCCAAAATCGCCCACGGTTTTACCAAACCCAGAGGCTAGTGCAACCGGCATCCTGTGTTCCCAATGCAAAGAACCAGACGCAAACCAGTGTTCCCAATGCAGCGCGTTCTCACAGCGCGTGAAAGACACTTCGTCTTTAACCACGAACCACTGAAACACAATTGCCGAAAACGCTTAATCTTCAACCGCCGGAAACAATCGCCTGAGGTTTTGAGGTGACCAAACCAGCGGGCCAAAAAATCTGCTCTAGTGCAACTTACCATTGATGAACCAGATAAAAGCAACCCTTCCACAAACGTAGCTTAAAGCTCGGGAATTAATAGCAAGTTTAAATCACCGAACTAGAATACTCCATCGATGAACTCGATGCTCCACTTCAACAAGCATCACCACCATATATCTTACAAATATCGATTTTCAGCAGACCCAAAACCTTCGTGTTGTCAAAATCAGCATTGTGGGTTCAAACTGTACATAACCATCTTCTCTATGGAGATCTGCTTAACATTTTTTATTTTTTAGGTAATTAAATGTAATATAAAAAAAGAAGAACTAACATGTTTACAAGGGACATACCCAGGCAATTACAACAGATCTGCTTAACATTGCTAACAGATTGGTTCTTCACTTAAATCCTACACAAGATACAGACGAAACCATATCTTCTCAGATCGCCATGAAAATCCATATCTGATAGCATAAGCGAGAAACCATGGAACCATCTAAACTATGGGCACAATATGAGTGGAATTACAAACCTCAAAACAAAACACCCATTTGCATGGTATACTAGAAGAAGAAGCTCCATTAACACACATAAACTAACATCAACCTTCAATGATACCCTCAAATGAGGTTGAATCCACTGGTAAGCCAAGAGGCTAACATCAATCTGCACGTAACACTAAAACCATGGTCCATAGAGCTGTCCTTCCATATTACTGCATTGCAATCACCATGAGAGAGCCTTGGGGAGAGCTTTCTCTAGAGAGAGAAGCTCTCCCCTTGGCGTTAACATACACTGGTTGTTTGGATTGTGGTGATCAATGGCTTCACTGTAAGGTAGTTTTTTAAGAGGAGGATACACCGTTTTGGGTTACTTTTGTGTATGGCATTAACACACCGGGGGAAAGGACTAGTCTATGGGATAAGATTGGCTACCTTACACCTGGCCTTGCTTCCTTTCTTATTTCATAACTCACAACTCACACTCCATTCGATGCAAAGTTTTAAAAATAGTATTGATTCGTCTTGATTTCTTAACTTCAAAATCTTTGACTCTACCCCTTAACTCATTTTCTATCGCTTTCATTTTTCAACCTGATTAACCTCGTTACTTTCCTTTATTCAATCATTAAACTTTCTTGTCTTCCCATTCCTTCTTTTCTTCTCTTTAGTTACATTTTCTACTTATCTTTCTCTAGTTCTTACTTTCATTTATATTCTCTCTTCTATTAATTATCGAACACTAATTCACTCATATCCATTATCCAACCACTCACTTTCTTTCAATTCATCAGTTTCTTTTCCACATTTTCATTTTATTTTATTAATCAAAATATTGAACCGACGTCGGGCGCAACTTATAGAAATTCCAAACTATTATCCCCTAACTGGCTATGCAAAGCCCATTAGATAATAGTCCATTCTATAACTCACCACAACAACCATCACGTCCAATTTACGGGTCTAACCCGAGGGAATGGGAACCCAATCATCAGATCCAGTTTACAGGGGCTAACCCGAGAGAATGGTAACCCATCTTACTAAGTTTTCGGTCTTTTACCATGGAGCTGTGCAAACCCTTTCACCGTGGAGCTATGCAAACCCAACTTAATCACATCCAATTACATCCACAATCCTTGATTCAATAATTGATTAATAATATCAATATTCATTAATCAACCGGGAGTCCATCTCCCATAATCAATTTCACAATCACATCATTTCCTTCTCATTGACAATTGTTACATTACGCGGTTTTTGATTCCATATCATCAATCCCAAATTAAGCTTTATATCATTTCCTTCATATCATAGATTCAATTTACAGTCTTCAAGCAAACAAGTAATAATACATTCATTTGATCACATGGTTTCATTTGTCATTTGATGTCAGACCCTGACCCGTTTTAATTTTTGTAACGTTTCAACGTGTTGTTTATTGTTTTTACAATAGCATGTTTATGTGTATTTTATGTATGTTCGAGCTTATAAATGCATGATGGGTTGGATACTGGGACCGTTGAGAGGTGTGATGTGAGTGAGGTTTAAAAAAAAGAAGATATTTTCGTGGCCAATAATATCTAACCTTAGATATTGTGGTGGAGATATTTTTCAAAACTTAAAGGTTAAGTTTCATTTTCCAAACAAAAACCTCTGCCTTCTCTCTAGAATTTCTTGGCGCTTGGGCTTTGTTTTTGGCGATCGGATAGCGAATCCTTGCTATCGGCACCTAGGGCTACGCGTTCATCCAGACAAAATTTTGTTTCGACAAAGTTTATTTTTTACGGAGTTCGAGACTTTGAGTTTTTGGCTCAACGAAGTAGGATCCTAAACTATCTTGTCTTTAAAGGGTGTTACGTGCAATTATATATGTTTTTACTGTTTGAAAATGCATAAAAAGTTGGTTTATATTTTGAAAAGTTAGATTTTTGGTTCAAAATCGCTTTTGGTTGATTTTCGGTTGGAGGAAAAGGTGTTTGAGGCTTTCCTTTCGGTGTATCTTTGTTGTTTTGAGTTTGTGTATGAACATGGATTGCAAAGGGGATATTTGACAGTTGAATTTGGGGCTGAGAAGTTATTTCAGTAGCTTGGGTTTGTTTTACACCATCGCCAATAGCTTGTTCTGAAATTTGAGAATTTTGGATTTTTGTGTCAACACCTTTTTATGTTAGTGTCGACCCTTTTTCCTTCTTGGGGGGTTGAGCACGCTTCAATAGCTGTTACGTTGAGCTCTCTGTTCTTTTGTGTCGACACCTATTTTTATTTGTGTCGACACCTTTTGTTGTTGGTGTCGACACATTTTTCTTCTATTGATGTTGTGTATTCTGTTGCTGTTTGTGTCAACACATTTTTCTGTTTGTGTCGATACTTTTTTATTGGTGCTAACCCCTTTCTTCCTTGTGTGAGAAGAAGAGTTTTGAGATTGGGGTGAGTTCTAAGAGCCCTTGGTTTTCTAGAATATCATATTTTTATGTTTAGACCATATTTGTTTGGATAAAAAACATGTTTTACGCTTTTTCTTGGTTATTAAATGATATGACTTGTGGATATTTGGTTTTCAAAGGGTGGGTTTTAAAAACGGTGGATTCGTAAAAATCTCGACACTTTGTGTTTTGGAAGTTTGGAGCTAACCCTTGGGGTTGAGTCTCAATTTTGGAAATATTTTGTTGGAAACGGGAAAAAACACTTTGAAAATAATTTTATTGATCTCCATGTTGATGGATAGATCTTTATACATGTTTAATGTATAATTGTGAAAATATTTTCGTAGTTGAGCTACAGATTAGTTTTTAAATGATTCTCTAGATGTATCGGGATAGCGGGTATATGGCACGAGTTGCCCTCGGTGAAAGTCAAAAAACGTGTGCAGAATAGGTACCTTTGTCCTTCGGTGTAATTCCCGTAAAGAAGGGGTGGTGCTTTTGTCCATCGATCTTAATCCGTAAAGTCAGCAGTTATGTTGTGGTGGCTCCGTATAGAACTTGTTATTACCTAGCCGGTTCTATAATGTTTAGGGATTGGGAGTTTTCTAGTTTTCTGGCAGGTTTTATTGGTCTTATCCTTTGTTTGTATGCTGGTGCTATCCTATCCATGCGGGTTGTGCATAGTTTTTTGCTTTATTAGGAAGTTTCCCCCGCTGTCATGCGGGGGTTGGTTTTCTTAGGTTGTACAAGTATGTTATATATGTTGGTACTTCCTATCCATGCGGGTTGTGCGTGGAATATGGTCTTTGTTAGATCCCCCCGTCGTTGCGACGGGGCTTGGGTTCTCTTTGTTGTAGGAGGTTTTTCCTACTAGTTCTCATGTAATTACCTGGGGTATGCCCCTTGAAAACTTATATTTTTTTTTATGTTACAATTAATTACTTAAAAAAAATATACAGGAGTCTATAACTATTACCTCTGTCCCTTTGTGACGGAGTCGGTACATAGGAATCATTATATCATTTTTCTCGGCTGTGTGTGTTCCGAGTGGAAAATATCTTCTCTTTCCTCGGTTGTGTGATCCGAGTGGAAATAACGTTTTGATTACTGTTTTTCTTTAACTGTGAAATGTTATTTGCATTGTTGAAATGCTTGATTTTGAGGATGTAAAATGTGAGGTTTTATGAAGTAAAATCTTTTTGAGGCTCGCGTTAGCCTGATGGAAAACTTGTGATTTTCATAATGAAAAATCTTTTTGGCTCCTATGGTTGAGTCAACTTTATGCTATGTGATTGCATATCCTGCTTTAAGGCTTTATAGTCTATTTCTATTGGATTTCGGCTCTCCTTGTGGGATTTGTTAAAACCTTTTTCAAGTGAACGTGGTCTTGTAGGTTGACCATGAGGTGCTCGGAAGTAGCTGATGACAAGACTTTTGTTTTGTCTTGATAGGTAGTTTATACCTTTTGTATATGTTTTATGTTGTAAAGCATATATATTTCTTATGGCCGTGGGCCGATGCATGCATGTCTTATGCTTTCGAGAGAAACCTTGGGTTTGTTGTATTTTGGTTTTGGTGGTTGTTTATAGGCTTTTTGCGTGACCCAGAGTTTGGGGCGTGACAACTTGGTATCAGAGCTCTGGGTTCGAATACCTATAAGCTGTGGGAAGAGGGTGCGTTACCTTGTGAGGAAAGATATGTGTGTCCTTGGTTGCCTGTGTTTGGAACATAAGCATGATAGCTTGTTGTGTATATGTGAGTATGGAGGTTGGACCTTATGATTGATTAGTCTTGCCTTCGGGCGTTTGGACTAACAAACTTGGGAGCCAAGTTAGAAACGCGTTTCCCGAACGTGATTTCTAACAAAGAATCTAAGTGGGTTATCCAAAGTGACGCGTCATTCTTGTCGGTTCTCCTCAGTATCGGTGTTGTGTCTGCATAATCGTTGTAGCTATGTGTTAGCATGATTATGTGATATGTGTTAGAAATAACATGATAGATCGATCTTAAGTTGTCGTGTTTCATGTTTTCTATATATATAACCTGTACAGCCAATTACCCACAAAAAAAAACCTGTACACCCTTCGAGACGATGAGACCGTTGTTTGGGTCTTGGATGTGCGACTCGATTGCAGTGGTTGCTGAAAGGCATGGTTATGGGTTGAGAGTCGATCGCCTGGTGTGTTGGGGAACTTGTCAGTGAATTGGGTTCAGCCGCGTGAGGTTGGCCTCGGTTGGCAAACTGTTGAGTGTTTGTATGAGCAGAATTTTGTTCAGGTGTAGTCAAAGTATGGTTAATG
Organism: Heliamphora ciliata; assembly: GCA_032360265.1. NCBI lineage: Eukaryota > Viridiplantae > Streptophyta > Magnoliopsida > Ericales > Sarraceniaceae > Heliamphora > Heliamphora ciliata. The sequence continues at coordinate 16,291 of JAUMHN010102162.1, forward strand.
GCTTTAGCTTGGATTGCTGACACCTCTTGAGAGTATGCTAATGGAAGTTAGAGTCATGTTAAAGATAGCCTTGTGAGTAGGGACGATGGGGAGTTGGAGACCCTAGAAAATCAGTTGTTATGATTGGATTGGTGGATGGATTTGTGAATAGTGGTAATCCCTTCTGGTTAAGGTTCGATGTACATGGTTTTGGCCTTATAATAGCTTAAGTACGTCGTGAGCCATGTTATGTCATGAGCCATGTACTCAAGATAGGGTATAGACGGGGACTTAGTGGATGGGAGCATGATAATCCTTGGCCGGGTGTACGTTGAGATAGCAGAACATGAGTGGTTCTGGGAAGCCCTGCTAGCAGAATGTTGTTGGTAGTCAGAGTAGTGTCTGATGACCTTGGACGTGGTATACCTTGTTAAGATCTGAGACTTGAGTCCTGAGTGAGTGAACTCTAGGATGTGGAGTCGAGTATGAGTTGCAGATATGCTGGGAAGAGCATGGATCGCGACTGTGTTAGAATGTGTAAGGGTACAGGTTATGATTCTAACCTGCGACGAGTAGCAGTTCTGTGAGATTCCTACGAGAACTTAGGTTTGTGGTCTGGTCGTTATTCTAGTGATTAGGAGTTCGTGTTTGGAAACTGTGCTGGGTGCATGAGGTTTGAAGGGACCATAGACGAGTTCGAGAGTATGGTTGGTTAGTGCTGAGACAGTGTATCCTGAGTGTGATATGTCTGAAGGTTATTTTTGTTTGACCTTAGGTTCAGAGATGGGTATGTTGTTTGCCCATAGAAACGAAGTGTGGAGTAATAAGGTTCAGTAATGTACCGTGTGATTTGGCTAGCCTGGGGCGATAGGTGAGAAATCGTGGGTTACGATGCCTGTGATCGACGTGCACTTTGAGAGCAAATATACGGAAGGTATCTGCATGGTTAAGGGAGTTCTTGGTGACTCTGGATGAAGAGTTTTAGGATTGGGTTTCCTCTGTATGCTGTCGTGCACTTTCTATGTGAGTTGCATGGGTAGTGGGCTCGAGGCCGTGGCGTGGTTGTGGTCTGCCTAGCAAGAGTTAGGTGAGTAAACGTAACTTCGTGGAGTGAGGTTTTGGCGCGATGGAATGTTGACTTGTGTCTCCGTGCACGCTTAGTGATGAGCTTAATCCTATGGGATGGGAGGTGTTGTGCAAGGTATGCGGCTTGATGATATTCGTATGTGTACGAATGACGTCGAAGAGTTGAGAGCTTAGTGTAGCGGATGGTCTGAGAACTGTAATCGTCGTTGACGGCAGCTGTTTGACTGTGGTCGATGTGGCTTTAAGGTAATGTTTATAGAGTTCTTGAGAAGGACCAAGTGTTGAAAAGTACTGGGAGTACACAGAGATTGGGTCATGGCTTTTGTTGACCCCTTTTCTTCTCTCTGGACGGAGAGGGAGTTTCTTTGTGGACGGTTGTCTGGCGCGAGTTGTTTCATCTCAGTTGGACGGAGATGCTGGGTTCTTGATCGATTCAGGTTTTGCTTATGTACTGAGACCAAAAATCTCTGTGGATTTGGTATTCGTGTTGTGACCCTTAGAGTTGTGACTCGGGGACTCGTATCGCCGTGATCGAGTGATTGTGGGTTTGATTCTTCATGGTTTCGACGCGTGGTGCATAGATATGTGCCTTCTTAGATGTTTAGCGTCTGTGTGTGTGACTGAGACTTGGGATCCAATTGCTCCCGCAGTTGGGGATCGTAAAGAATCGCATGATGGGGTTAGTATTATCCCATGGTGGAAGATCGCAAAAGAGTACGTATGAGTTTGGTAAACATGATAGGTTGTGGTAACCTAGTCAGTGTGACATGTTTGTATGATGATTGAACCATTTGGGTTGTGTTCCTTGTGAGGTCGAGTTGGTAGACCAGGAATGCTTTTGCTTATTCTCTTGTTGATATGAGAATTAGTGTTGAGATGTAGTGTTCTTTTTGTAGTGATGTGTAGGTTTTTGGATACCTATTGAGATGTCCTGTCTGTGTGACGTGTTGGTCAAGTGACTCGTAGGGGTCAAGAGACTTTGTGGCTGTGATGCCAGAACAGTTTTTCGATTGTGTGAAATCTTGTCTGGGACAATGGTGTATTACCTAGTGTTTCTCCTGGGTGAGGATTGTGATTCGTGATAGAAGATCGAATAAAGAATGAAGGTTTGGATGTGATGCATTCTTTAGTATTTTTTTTTGTAGTTAAGTGGGGAAGGGGACCCTAGGATTTGAACCCTGGGTGGAAGTGAGGCATTGGCAGCTCCTGGCCACTGGAGCTAGCCACCACTTCTTCTTTAGTATTCCAGGTGAGTAAGTGAGCTTCTCTCTGGAGTCGGGTGTTTGTGTTGTGGCTCGTGGATGGGCGTTATGTCAGCTTCGTGGTGGCATTGTTAGCATCAGCAGGGTGATGATGTGGTATCAAAGTCGGTGGATGTTTGGTGAGCGTCAAAACTTCAGTAAAGTTTGTGCGTGGGTTGTGTAACTTCGTGTGATCGATGTTAAGGTTCGGCATCTTGTGTCTGGACTCGCAGGGATAGTCCTTAGTGTGCATTGTGAGGTGTGCTTGAGCCAGTTTGTGGCAGTAAGAATGAAGGGATGGTAGTCTATATGTTCGGGCGCAAAGAGTGTTTGAGATCAAGTACCATGGTGGATTAGTTTCGTGTGATGTGTTTATCGCTGAGGGAGTTTGTGTACGGTGAGAGTTATGTTTTGAGGTTTGGCAGTGTGAGTTGGATCTTGATCCGACGTTTCTTGGATGTCTCATGGATGATAGCGATGTCAATGGGGATGGCCTCTACGAGCAGTCAGTATGGAAGATGATTCTTAAAGTCGTGTTTACCTTGTGTGACAACAATTTTGGGGGTTTCAGTTGCTGGTACATTTTTGTTGTTATACAGTGTTGTTGGGTTTGCATCAGAGATTATTGATGGTTGATGAGCTGGTGTTGGCTTGAGTTTCAGTGTTGAATTTTGAGAACGAAATTCCTTTAAGAGGGGGAGAGTTGTGAGACCCTGACCCGTTTTAATTTTTGTAATGTTTCGACGTGTTGTTTATTATTTTTACAATAGCATGTTTATGTGCATTTTATGTATGTTCGAGCTTAGAAATGCACGTTGGGTTGGATACCGGGACCGTTGAGAGGTGTGATGTAAGGTTTTAAAAAAAAGATATTTTCGTGGCCTATAAATATCTAGCCTTAGATATTTTGGTGGTGATATTTTCCAAAACTTGGAGGTTAAGTTTTCTTTTTCAAACCAAGCCTCTGCCTTCTCTCTAGAATTTCTTGGGGCTCGGGCTTTGTTTTTGGCGATCGGATAGCGGATCCTTGTTATTGGCACCGAGGGCTATGCGTTCATCTGGACAGAATTTTGTTTCGACAAAGTTCATTTTTCACGAAGTTCGAGGCTTCAATTTTTGACTCAATGAGCTAGGATCCTAGACTATCTTGTCTTTAAAGGGTGCTACGTGCAATTATATGTGTTTTTATCATTTAAAAATGCATAAAAAGTTGGTTTATATTTTGAAAAGTTGGATTTTTGGTTCAAAATCGCTTTTGGTTGATTTTCGATTGGAGGAAAAGGGATTTGAGGCTTTCCTTTCAATGTATCTTTGTTGTTTTGGGTTTGTGTATGCCCGTGGGTTGCAAAGAGGGTGTTAGGCTGGTTGAATTTGGGGCTGAGAAGTTGTTTCAATAGCTTGTGTTTATTATTCACCATCACCAGTAGCTTGTTCTGAAATTTGAGAATTTTGAGTTTTTGTGTCGACATCTTTTTCTGTTAGTGTCGACCCTTTTTCCTTCTGTGGTGTTGAGCACGCTTCAGTGGCTGTTACATTGAGCTCTCTGTTCTTTTGTGTCGACACCTATTTCTGTTTATGTCGACACCTTTTGCTTTTGGTGTCAACATATTTTCTGTTTGTGTCGACACATTTTCCTTCTGTTGATTTTGTGTATTACGTTGCTGTTTGTGTCGACACCTTTTTCTGTTTGTGTCGACACCTTCGCTGTTTGTGTTGACACATTTTCTGTTTGTGTCGACACCTTCGCTGTTTGTGTCGACACTTTTTCTGTTGTATCAACTATTTTCTTCCTTGTGTGAGAAGAAGAGTTTTGAGATTGGAGTGAGTTCTAAGAGCCCTTGATTTTCTAGAATGTCATATTTTTATGTTTAAACCATATTTGTTTGGATAAAAAGCATGTTTTACGCTTTTTCTTGGTTATTACATGATATGACTTGTGGATATTTGATTTTCAAAGAGTGGGTTTTGAAAGCGGTGGATTCGTGAAAATCTCGACACTTTGTGTTTTGGAGGTTTGGAGCTAACCCTCGGGGTTGAGTCTCAATTTTGGAAATGTTTTGATGGAAACGGGAAAAACACTTTGAAAATGGTTTTGTTGATCTCCATGTTGATGGATGGATCTCTATACATATATAATGTATAATTGTGGAAACGTTTTCGTAGTTGAGCTACGAGTTGGTTTTTAAATGATTCTTCAGATGTACCGGGATAGAGGATATGTGGCACGAGTTGCCCTCGGTGGAAGTCCAAAAACGTGCGCAGAGTTGGTACCTTTGTCCTTCGGGGTAAATCCTGTAAAGAAGAGATGGTGCTTTTGTCCATCGATTTTAGTCCGTAAAGTTAGCCATTACGTTGTGGTGACTCTGTATAGAACTTGTCATTATCCAGCCGATCCTATAATGTTTAGGGATTCAGTAATGGGCAAGAGTCTATAACTGTTACCTCTGTCCTTTTGTGACGGAGTCAGTACATAGGAATCATTATATCATTTTCCTCGGCTGTGTGTTCTGAGTGAAAAATATCTTTTCCCTTTCCTTGGTTGTGTGATCCGAGTGGAAATTAACGTTTTGATTACTATTTTTCTTTAACTGTGAAACGTTATTTGCATTGTTGAAATGCTTGGTTTTGAAGATGAAAAACGTGAAATTTTATGAAGTAAAACCTTTTTAGGCTCGCATTAGCCTGATGGAAAACTTGTAATTTTCAAGATGAAAACCTTTTTGGCTCCTGTGGTTGAGTCAACTTTATGCTATGTGATTGCATATCCTCCTTTAAGGCTTTATAGTCTGTTTCTATTGGATTTCGGCTCACATTGTGTGATTTGTTAAAACTTTTTTCAGATGAACGTAGTCCTGTAGGTTGACCTTGAGGTGTTCAGAGGTGGCTGATAACAAGACTTTTATTTTGTCTTGATAGGTAGTTTATGCATTTTGTATATGTTTCATGTTGTAAAGTATATGTATTTCTTATGGCCGTGGGCCGATGTATGCATGTCTTATGCTTTCGAGAGAAACCTTGGGTTTGTTGTATTTTGGGTTTGGTGGTTATTTGTGGGATTTTTGCGTGACTCAGAGTTTGGGGCGTGACATTTGAGTACTCCAATTTTCACCACAGAATTCATATTCAACGAGTTTAGCTTCACAAATTTAAAACTTGAGGGAAATTTCCATTTATCATGTATCAAGTTCATAAAACCAAGTCAATTTAATAATTGAATTCCATCAACTTAAACTAGAAGTTCAATTACCATTTTTGGATGTCTCGTTACCCTTACACACAACCAACACACAATTTCTCATCATCATTAAATACGACCATTTTGTGCACAAAACCCAAATCTATAAACCATGGATTAACTAAATAATCAACAAACCTTTCAAGTTTCTCAATTAGATTATAAGTTGAATTCACCACCATAATTTGACCCCAAAAAAATTAAAATTAAGAACCCACCCACTTTTGTTCATTCGTCAAGAAACCAATACCCTCCATACTCCAATAATCCATCCTGATATCATAACCGAAGCATGTACACTCAATTTATGCATTGACCCAAAGACATCGATTCGAATTCCCATTGTTAGTTTGCTCTTCTTTAAACTAATTTCAACTCTTTTTCCCATCACTCACATATTAAATAACATTGTAAATCCATTTTAAATTTACCTTAAGGGGGAACCAATTTTCACAACATCATAGTCATAGATTTCTCCCATCTAAGTTTCCCATAATCCAAATAATTAAGTTAAACTCTTCGATTTTGCATAACCAACTCACAATTTAATCCTAATATAACTAATCTTTCACCCGAATGTTACCCACAACATTTAATTGGCTTGAATCCACCAATTGAGATATTAAGCCATGAGTCTAACTTTAAGTTTATAGACAATCCCTTGTGACATTCTAACTTTTCTTTTGAGTACCCCATTTTGTCATTCTCTTCAAACTAATATAAAACTAAATCAAACATGTCAAGGTCACATTAGGATTTTAGTGAACCACTCACATCTTGCCATTGAATTCTAAAATTAATTCGCCAATCGCAATCAACTTAAACTCTCAATATCCCCAATCTTGTTCTTTCTTTATGAATTTAATAGAAACCAATTACTTAACTTAGGGTGTATACTCTTTAAGTCCCAAATCTAGCCAACTAAACTTGAACTTTATCTTTAATTCATATATTAACAAGCTGTATGGTTAAACCTTTCATTACTTGTCCCATGTTCTAACTTCTTATCCAATAGTCACAAATTAAATCAATTTTATGATAGTTAACTACATTTTTATGGAAATCCTCCAAGTCTCAAGTTAAACCGTAGCTCTAACTCTCTGACCCACCCATTTTCAATAACACCACCATAGTTACCACTCCTATGTTCCAATTTTGACACGTCAAACAATTACTATAAAATTTAACCCAACATTCCACAAATTAGTAGAATTTTGGCTCAGTCACCTAACCGTTAGGCTTTCATAAGGTTAATAACCAAAATCAAGACAAGTAAAGCAAATCACCGAAATTAGTCTAAATCCTACCTCGAATAGCTTTAACGCCTCATAATTTCATCACAATCCCAAGCCCTAGAGTTCGGCCACTATGAATTCTCCGCCCCTCAACAGCTTCAGGTACTGTACTAGTTAAACGGTGTTTAAATCCTCCACTTAGGGTTTTGGCTGCTTCCAAACTTGGGTGTAGATGAATTAATTTCTTTAGCCATGGCAGATGGAGGGCCGACGAAAATCAGAGGAGCGAGAAACAAGCGGGTTGGGTCATGGATACCGAACAAAACAAGCCAGAGCTACCTGGTGAGGTGCGCCGGAGCCCAGATCTGGTGCCTAATGGTGCACTTGTGGTCGGCGAGTGAACAGTAGTGGTCACGAGTGCCCGATGATGCAGGGGTCGTGAAACTAAGGTGTATACCCTTAAGCTCACTTTCACAGAACAAGAAAGAAGAAAAAGAAGACAAGGGAGGGGAGGGGCATGCGGTTGAGGAGCATGGGGTTGGGTTATTAATTCTCTCCCTCTCTCTCCATGTTTCTAAGACCTAATTTCTTAAACTAACATATTATATATATATATATATATATATATATATATATATATAAGAGCATTATTCTTCTAAATTAATTTTGATTAACTTCAAATAACTTAATTAGAATTTTTGAACACCATAAAATTAGTCACAACTAATTTCCCGGGATGTCCATCCGTACCAGCCAAATGCAATATGCCATATTAAACATCAAATATTATTTTTGGTAATTTATTTAGGTAAAAATAATGAACAAAAATAAGAACGCACCAGGTCACTACAATTTTGCCCCTTTTACACCAAAAAGTCTTAAAAATTTAAAATTTAATACATAGATATCTTGAATTAAAATTTTAAATTCAAATAAGTAGAAAAAGATAAAATAACAACAAAAATGGGTTTGTGGTGTTGGCGCAAGTTACTTTAGCTTCGCCCTCCCATTAAGGGGTTTGTGTGGTATGAAATTGGGAATAGGGAAGACACTTTCCTGTGGTTGGACCCCTGGCACCCGTGGGGGTCAATTGTTGAGGAAAGGGGCCCTAGAATTATTTATGACATGTAGAGGCTAATGCAGATGGCCAGCACTGCCCAGCCCCACATTTCCCCCCAGGGTTCGAACCCTGGGGTGTCAACCCCCCCCCCCCTTCCCCAACTTAACTACCCAAAAAAAAAAATTATTTATGACTCGGGTTTGGATCAGCTAGCTAGAGTGAAAACCATTGTTGACAGTAGTGCTTGGAAATGGCCATCGGCTGTTTTCATGGATCTAATCGAGATGGCCCGTGAGGTTGAGTTTGCCCCTGATGCAACCAAAAAGGATAGTATCCGTTGGCTTCTTTTCGGTGGTAAATTCACCATTGGGCCTTTGTATGAGGAGATCCGTGTTCACCAACCTAAGCCTATCTGGCGTAACATGGTGTGGTTTAAGCATCATATCCCTATGGTTAGTTTTATTCTCTGGCTAGGGGTTAAGGGTCGCCTTAATACTGGCGATAGGCTAAGAATGTTCAGTTTGAACTGCGATTTTCAGTGTAGCCTTTGCTCGGGGAACTTGGAAACCCACGATCACCTTTTCTTTAACTGCCCTTTTTCCTATCAAGTGTGGGAGGGTATCTTTGCGAAGTGTGGGTTAGTTCGGTCTGAATCCTCTTGGGATGGTTGGTGGAACTGGTTTACCTCGAGTGTTAGTGGTCAGTCTTTGACCTCCATGATTAGGAAGATGGCTTTGTCTGCGTCGGTTTACTGTATCTGGAGAGATCGTAACATGCGTAAATTTCGTGATTCCAAGCATGATTATAAGTTTGTGGTCAAGGAGATTTGTGAGCTTA
>JAUMHN010102267.1:0-24958 GCA_032360265.1 Heliamphora ciliata
TAGAAAATATATATATATATATATATATATATATATATATATATATATATATATATATATATTTGAGGAAATCATTCTAAAAATAAGGTTTGAAAATTATTATTTTCTTAACAAAATATTTTTGAAAATGCACATAAAATAGCATATACGGAGTTAATACGCACAAAATAAATAACATGTGATAAAGAAAATGTATTTTTAAAAATCATTTTTGTTAATAAAGTGCTCATGACAATACAAAAAAAAACCTACAATTAAAAGAAAATACAATAATCATACATATAATAATAAAAAATGCCCAAACGGCCCTCAAGGAAACCCAGAACGGCATTATGCAAAACTGACATGATGTAACTTTTGGCAATCTGGCGGTCACCAGGACGAAATTCTTCTGACATGGCGGCCGCCGAGTAAAAAGCCTTACAATATGGCGGTCGCCATGTGTCTCTTGAGGAACCTGGTGGTCGCTACAATGCAAGTTGGCGATCGCCAACTCCTAGTGCGTATATGATCCTTGAGGCGCGCGGACCAGGATCATTCTTCACTTCTTCACTCTCTCTCTAGCTCTCTGCGCTCTCAACTCTCCCTAACCTTCTCCTTGCCTTTGTGCCTTCTCTTTTCCTTTGTGAGGATTTTCTATTGTCACACGATATTCACCCTTCTATTTGTGATTCCTTTTCTGTTCATGGCAGGCCAGGGTCATGGAGATGACGACCTTGGGGCACAACAGGGCCCCTCTGCCACTGGGAACTCCTCCAGGGATTTTAAAAGAACCGAAAGAACTGAAGGAAGACTACGTCTTTTGAAAAAATCGAAGGGTCGTCACATACACACGAACCTAGGGGTTGGGTGCCTAGTCTTTTTCCAGGGATTTTAAAAGAACCGAAAGATCGTCACATACACACAAACCTAGGGTTTGGGTGCCTAGTCTTTTCTAAGGGCTTTTGAAAGAATCGAATGATCGTTACTTACACACGAACCTAAGGCTTGGGTGTCTAATCTTTTTCTAGGGCTTTTGAAAGAACCGAAGGGGGCTTAGTATTTTTCTAAAGATTTTAAAAGAACCGAAGGGTCGACACTTACACACGAACCTAGGGTTTGAGTGCCTAACTTTTTCTAAGGCATTTGAAAGAACCGAAGGGTCGACACATACACACGAACCGAGGGTTTGGGTGCCAGGTCATTTTCGTGGGCTTTTGAAATAAACAAAAGGTCATCACTTACACAAGAACCGAGGGTTTGGGTGCCTTGTCATTTTCTAGGGCTTTTGAAAGAACTGAAGGGTCGTCACTTACACACGAACCTAGGGGTTGGGTGTCTAGTCTTTTTCTAGGGCCTTTGAAAGAATCGACGTGAAGTCACTGACACTCCAACCTAGGGTTTGGGTGCCTATTCTTTTTCAGAGGCTTTTGAAAATGGAAGGGTCGTCACATATATACGAACCTAGGGTTTGGGTGTCTAGTCTTTTTTTAGGGCTTTTGAAAGAACCGGAGGGTCGTTACTTACACACGAACCAATGGTTTGTGTGCTTAGTCTTTTTCTAGGACTTTTAAAAGAACCAAAGGGTCGTCACATACACACGAACCAAGGAATTGGGTGTCTAGTCTTTTTTTAGGGCTTTTGAAAGAATCGAAGGGTCGTCACTTTCACACGAACATAGGGTTTGGGTGTCTAGTCTTTTTCTAGGGCTTTTATAAATCGAAGGGTCGTCCCATACATGCGAACCTAGGGTTTAGGTGCGTAGTCCTTTTCTAGGGATTTTGAAAGAATCGAATGATCGACACTTACACACGAACCAAGGGTTTGGGTGCCTAGTATTTTTCTTGGAATTTTGAATGAACCAAGTGTTGTCACTTACACACGAACATAGGGTTTGGGTGCCAAGTATATTTCTAGGGCTTTTGAAAGAACTGATGGGTCGTCACTTACCCACGAACCTAGGGTTTTGGTGCCCAATCTTTTTCTGAAACTTTTAAAAGAACCGAAGGGTCGTCACTTACACACGAACCTGGGGTTTGGGTGCCTACTCTTTTCCAAGGGCTTTTGAAAGAACCGAAAGATCGACACTTACACACGAACCTAGGTTTTGAGTGCCTTGTCTTTTTCTAGAGCTTTAAAAAATCGAAGGGTCGTCACAAACACACTAACCTAGGGATTCGGTGCCTACTTTCTTTCTAAGGCTTTTGAAAGAACCGAGGAATTGTCACTTATACACGAACCAAGGGTTTGGGTGCCTATTCTTTTTTTAGGTCTTTTGAAAGAACCGAAGGGATCCAAGTATATTTTTAGGGATTTTGAAAGAACCGAAGGGTCGTCACTTACACACGAACCTAAGGTTTGGGTGCCTAGTCTTTTTCTAGGGCTTTTGAAAAAATCGAAGGGTCGTCACTTACACATGAACCTAGGGTTTGGGTGCTTAGTCATTTTTCAGGGCATTTGAATGAATCGAAGGGTCGTCTCTTACACACGAACCTAGGGTTTGGGTGCCTAATCTTTTTTCAGGGCTTTTGAAAGAAACGAATGGTCGTTACTTACACACGAACATAAGATTTTGGTGCCTAGTCTTTTTCTAGGGCTTTTGAAAGAATCAAAGGATCGTCACTTACACAAGAACCGAGGGTTTGGGTGCCTAGTAATTTTCTAGGGCTTTTGAAAGAACCGAAGTGAAGTCACTTACATGCCAACCTAGGGTTTTGGTGCCTAGACTTTTTCGTGGGATTTTGAAGGAACCGAAGGTAAGTCACTTACACACCAACCTAGGGTTTAGGTGCCATGTTTTTTTCAGGTGTTTTGAAAACTGAAGGGTCGTCACATATATACGAACCTAGGGTTTGGGTGCCTAGTCTTTTTTAGTGCTTTTGAAAGAACCGAAGCGCCGTCACTTACACACGAACCAAGGATTTGGGTGCCTAGTCTTTTTTTAAGACTTTTAAAATAACCAAAAAGTCATCACTTACACACGAACCAAGGTTTTGGGTGTCTAGTCTTTCTCTAGGGCTTTTGAAAGAACCGAAGGGTCGTCACTTACTCACGAACCTAGGGTTTCGGTGCCTATTCTTTTTCTAGGGCTTTTGAAAATCGAAGGGTCTTCCCATGCATACGAACCTAGGGTTTGGATGTCTACTTTCTTTCTAAGGCTTTTGAAAGAACCGATGGGTCGTTACTTACACACGAACCTATGGTTTGGGTGCCTATTCTTTTTCTAGGGCTTTTGAAAGAACCGAAGGGGTCCTAGTCTTTTTCTAGAAATTTTGAAAGAACCGAAGGGTCGTCACTTACACACGAACCTAGGGTTTGCGTGCCTATTCTTTTTCTAGTGCTTTTGAAAGAACCGAAGGATCGTCACTTACCCACGAACCTAGGGTTTGAGTTCCTAGTATTTTTCTAGGCCTTTTGAAAGAACAGAAGGGTCGTCACTTACACACGAATCTAGGGTTTGGGTGCCTAGACTTTTTCTTGGGCTTTTGAAAGAATCGAAGGTTCGTCACTTACACACGAACCTAGGGTTTGGGCGCCTAGTCTTTTTCCAGGGCAATTGAAAGAAACGAAGGGTCATCACTTACACACGAACCTAGGGTTTGGGTGCCTAGACTTTTTCTAGGGGTTTTGAAAGAATCGAAGGATTGTCATTTTCACAAGAACCAAGGGTTTGGGTGCCTAGTCATTTTTTAGGAATTCTGAAAGAACCGAAGGGTTGTCACTTACACACGAACCTAGGGTTTGGGTGCCTAGTCTATTTCGTGCGCTTTTGAAGGAACCGAAAAGAAGTCACTTACACACCAACTTAGGGTTTGGGTGCCTAGTTTTTTTCAGGTGTTTTGAAAACTGAAGGGTCGTCACATTTATACGAACCGAGGGTTTAGATGCCTAGTCTTTTTAGGGCTTTTGAAAGAACCGAATGGTCGTCACTTACACACGAACCAAGGGTTTTGGAGCCGTGTCTTTTTCTAGGGCTTTTAAAAGAACCGAAGGGTGGTCACTTACACACGAACCAAGCGTTTGGGTGTCTAGATTTTTTTTACGGCTTTTGAAAGAATCGAAGGGTCGTCACTTACACACGAACCTAAGGTTTGGGTGCCTAGTCTTTTACTAAAGATTTTAAAAATCGAAGGGTCGTCCCATACATACGAACCTAGGGTTTGGGTGCCTTGACTTTTTCTAGGGCTTTTGAAATAACTGAAGGATCGTCACTTACACATGAGTCTAGGGTTTGGGTGCCTAAAATTTTTCTAGGGCTTTTGAAAGAATCGAAGGGTCGTCACATACACACGAACCAAGGGTTTGGGTGCCTAGTCATTTTCTAGGGCTTTTGAAAATTGAAGGGTCGTCACATACACACGGACCTTGGGTTTGGGTGCCGAGTAATTTTCTAGGGATTTTGAACGAATCGAAGGGTCGCCACTTACACACGAAACGAGGGTTTGGGTGCCTTATCTTTTTCTAGGGCTTTTAAAAATCGAAGGATCGTCACATACCCACGAACCTAGGCTTTAGGTGCCTAGACTTTTTTTAGTGCATTTGAATGAACCCAAGGGTCGTAACTTACACACGAACCTAGGGTTTGGGTGCCTAGTCTTTTTTTAGGATTTTTGAGAGAATCGAAGGGTGCCTGATCTTTTTCTAGGGCTTTGGAAAGAATCGAAGGGTCGTCACTAGCACACGATCCAAGGATTTGGGTGCCTTGTCTTTTTTAGGGCTTTTGAAAGAATCAAAGGGTCGTCACTAACACACGAACCTTGGGTTTGGGTGCTTAGACTTTTTTAGGGATTTTGAAAGAATCAAAGGGTCGTCACGAACACACGAACCAAGGGTATGGGTGCCTTGTCTTTTTTTGAGGCTTTTAAAAGAACCGAAGGAACGTCACTTACACACGAACCTAGGGTTTGGGTGCCTAGTCGTTTTCTAGGGCTTTAGAAAGAACCGAAGGGACGACACTTACAAACGAACCTAGGATTTGGGTGCTTAGTCTTTTTCTAAGACTTTTGAACGAATCGATGTGTCGTGTCTTACACACGAACCTAGGATTTGGGTGCTTAGTCTTTTTCTAGGCCTTTCGAAAGAACGATGGGTCGTTTCTTACACACGAACATAGGATTTGGATGCATAGTTTTTTTTTAGGGCTTTTGAAAAAACCAAAAGGTCGTCACTTACAGACGAACCTAGGGTTTGGGTGCCTACTCTTTTCAAAGGACTTTTGAAATAATTGAAGGATCGTCATTTACACACGAACCTAGGGTTTGAGTGCCTTTTCTTTTTCTAGAGCTTTAAAAAATCAAAGTGTCGTCACATACACTCGAACCTAGGGTTTCGATGCCTACTTTCTTTCTAAGATTTTTGAAAGAATCGAAGGGTTGTCATTTACACACGAATCAAGGGTTTCGGAGCCTATTCTTTTTGTAGTGCTTTTAAAAGAACCGAAGAGGTCCTAGTATTTTTCTAGGAATTTTGAAAGAACCGAAGGGTCGTCACTTATACACAAACCTAGGGTTTAAGTGCCTCGTCTTTTTCAAGTGCTTTTGAAAGAACCGAATGGTCGTCATTTACACACGAACCTAGGTTTGGGTGCTTCATCATTTTTTGGGATTTTGAAAGAAACGAAGAGTTGTCACTTACACACGAACCTAAGTTTGGGTGCCTATTCTTGTTCTAGGGCTTTTGAAAGAATCGAATGGTCGTCACTTACACACGAAACTAGGGTTTGGGTGCCTAGTCTTTTTTCAGGACTTTTGAATGAAACGAAGGGTTTTCACTTACACCCGAACATAGGATTTGGGTGACTAGTATTTTTCTAGGGATATAGAAAGAATCGAAGGATCGTCACTTACACAAGAACAAAGGGTTTGGGTGCCTAGTTATTTTCTAGGGCTTTTGAAAGTACCGAAGGGAAGTCACTTACACACCAACCTAGTGTTTGGGCGCCTAGTCTTTTTCGTGGGCTTTTGAAGGAACCGAAGGCAAGTCACTTACACGCCAACCTAGGATTTTGGTGCCTTATCTTTTCTAGGTGTTTGGAAAACTGAATGGTCGTCACATATATACAAACCTAGGGTTTGGGTGTCTAGTGTTTTTTAGGGCTTTTGAACGAACCGAATGGTCGTCACTTACACACGAACCAAGGATTTGGGTGCCTAGTCTTTCTCTAGGGCTTTTGAAAGAACCGAAGGGTTGTCACTTACTCATGAACCTAGGATTTGGGTGCCTAGCCTTTTTCTAGGGCTTTTAAAAATCGAAGGGTCGTCCCATACATACGAACCCAGGGTTTAGGTGCCTAGTCTTTTCCGAGGGCTTTTGAAGGAACCAATGGAACGTCACTAACACACGAACCTAGGATTTGAGTGCCTTGTATTTTTCTAGGGCTTTGAAAAATCGAAGGGTCATCACATACAAAAGAACCTAGGGTTTGTGTGTGTACTTTCTTTCTAGGGCTTTTGAAAGAACCGAATGGTTGTTACTTACACACGAACCTAGGGTTTGGGTGACTAGTCTTTTTCTAGGGGTTTTAAAAGAATCGAAAGGTCGTCACTTACACACGAACCTAGGGTTTGGGAGGCTCGGCATTTTCTAGTGCTTTTCAAAGAAACGAAGGTTCATCACATAAACACGAACCAAGGGTTTATGTTCCTAGTCTTTTTCTTGGGCTTTTGAAAGAACAGAAGGGTCTTCACTTACACATGAACCTAGGGTTTGGGTGCCTAGTCTTTTTCTAGGGCTTTTGAAAGAATCGAAGGTTCATCACTTACACACGAACCTAGGGTTTGGGTGCATAGTCTTTTTCCAGGGCAATTGAAAGAAACGAAGGGTCGTCACTTACACATGAACCTAGGGTTTGGGCGCCTAGTCTTTTTCTAGAGCTTTTGAAAGAATCGAAGAATCATCACTTGCACAAGAACCGAGGGTTTGGATGCCTTGTCATTTTCTAGGGCTTCTGAAAGAATCGAAGGGTCGTCACTTACATACGAACCTAGAGTTTGGGTGCCTAGTCTGTTTCGTGGGCTTTTGAAGGAACCGAAAAGAAGTCACTTACACACCAACTTAGGGAATGGGTGCCGAGTCTTTTTCAGGAGTTTTGAAAACTGAAGCGTAGTCATGTATATACGAACCTAGGGTTTGGATGCCTAATCTTTTTTTAGGGCTTTTGAAAGTACCGAAGGGTCGTTACTTACGCACGAACCAAGGGTTTCAATGCTATGTCTTTTTCTAGGACTTTTAAAAGAACCGAAGGGTGGTCACTTACACATGAACCAAGGGTTTGGGTGTCTAGATTTTTTCTAGGCTTTTAAAAGAACCGACGGGTCGTCACATACATACGAACCTAGGGTTTGGGTGCTTAGTCTTTTTCTAAGGCTTTGCAAAATCGAAGGGTCGTCCCATACATACGAACCTAGGGTTTGGACGCCTAGTCTTTTTCTAGGGCTTTTGAAAGAACCGAAAGATCGTCACTTACACACGAGCCTCGGGTTTGGGTGCCTAGTCTTTTTGTAGGGCTTTTGAGAGATCCGATGGGTCGTCACTTACACACAAACCTAGAGTTTGGGTGCCTAGTCTTTTTATAGGGCTTTTAAAAGAACCGATGGGTCGTCACTTACACACGAACCTTGGGTTTGGGTGCCTAGTCCTTTTCTAGGGCAATTGAAAATCGAAGGGTCTTCACATACGCACGAACCTTAGGTTTCGGTGCCTATTCTTTTTCTAGGGCTTTTAAAACGACCGAAGGGTCGTCACATACACACTTATCTAGGGTTTGGATGCTTAGTCTTTTTCTAGGACTTTTGAAAGAACCAAAGGAAGACTAGGGCTTTTGAAAGTACCGAAGGGTCGTCACATGCACACGATCCTAGGGTTTGGGTGCCTAGTCTTTTTCTAGCTCATTTGAAAGAACAGAAGGGTCATCACTTACACACGAACCTAGGGTTTGAGTGCCTAGTCTTTTTCTAAGGCTTTTGAAAGATTCGAAAGGTCGTCACTTACACACGAACCTAGGGCTTCGGGGCCTAATCTTTTCATAGACTTTTTAAATAATCGAAGGATCATCACTTACACATGAACCTAGGATATGGGTGCCTAGTCTTTTTTTAAGGTATTGAAAAACTAAAAGGTCGTCACATACACATGAACCTTTGGTTTAGGTGCCTAGTTTTTTTTTACGACTTTTTCTAGAGGGGCTTTTGAAAGAACCGAAGGGTCGTTACTTACATACGAAGCAAGGGTTTGGGTCCTTAGTCTTTTTCTAGGCCTTTTAAAAGAATCGAAGGCTGATTAGGGCTTTTGAAAGAATCGAAGGATCGTCACATACACTCGAACCTAGGGTTTGGGAGCCAAGTCTTTTTTTAGGACTTTTGAAAGAACTGCAGGGTTGTCACTTACACACGAACCTAGGGTTTGTGTGTCTAGTCTTTTTCTAGGGCTTTTGAAAGAACTGAAGGGTCATCACATACACACAAACCTTGGGATTGGGTGCCGAGACTTTTTTTTGGGATTTTGAAAGAACCGAAAGGTAGTCACTTACACACGAACCTAGGGTTTGGGTACCTAGTCCTTTTCTAGGACATTTGAAAGAATCGAAGGGTCGTCACTTACACACGAACCAAGAGTTTCGGTACCTAGTCTTTTTCTAGAGCTTTGGAAAGAATCGAACCGTCATCACTTATACACGAACCGAGAGTTTGGGTGCCTTGTCTTTTTTTAGGGCTTTTGAAAGAACCGAAGGGTTGCAACTTACACACGAACCAAGGGTTTGGGTGCCTATTCTTTTTCTAGAATTTTTGAGAGAATCGCAGGGTGCCTAGTCTTTTTCGAGGGCTTTTGAAAGAACCGAAGGGTCGTCACTAACACACGATCCTAGGGTTTGGGTGCCTTGTCTTTTTTATGGATTTTGAAAAAGTCAAAGGGTCGTCACTAACACAAGAACCTAGAGTTTGGGTGCCTAGTCTTTTTTAGGATTTTTGAAAGAATCAAATGGTCGTCACTAACACATGAACTTAGGGTTTGGGTGCTTAGTCATTTTATGGGGCTTTTGAAAGAACTGAAGGGACGACAATTACGCACGAACCTAGGATTTGGGTGCCTAGTCTTTTTCTAGGGCTTTAGGAAGAACGGAAGGGACGACACTTACAAACGAACTTATGGTTTGGGTGCTTAGTCTTTTTCTAGAGCTGATGGGTCGTCTCTTACACACGAACCTAGGGTTTGGGTGTTTAGTCTTTTTCTAGGGGTTTCGAAAGTACCGTTGGGTCATTTCTTACACACAAACCTAGTTTTTGGGTGCCTAATCTTTTTCTTGGGCTTTCAAAAATCGAAGGGCCATCACATACACACGAACCTTGGGTTTGGGTGCCTAGTCATTTTCTAGGGATTTTGAAAGAATTGAAGGAAGACTAGGGCTTTTGAAAAAAATGAAGGGTTGCCACATACACACGAACCTAGAGTTTAGGTTTCTAGTCTTTTTTTAGGGCTTTTGAAAGAACCGATGGATCGTCACTTATACACAAACCTAGGGTTTGGGAGCCTAGTCTTTTCCAGGGGCTTTTGAAAGAATCGAAGAATCGTCACTTATAACGAACCTAGGGTTTGAGTGCCTTCACTTTTTCTTGGGCTATGAAAAACTGAAGGGTCGTCACATACACACGAACCTAGGGTTTGGGTGCATAGTTTCTATCTCGGGATTTTGAAAGATCCGAAAGATCGTCACTAACACACAAACCTAGGGTTTGGATGGCCATACTTTTTTTAGGGCTTTTGAAAGAACCGAAGGGGGCCTAGTATTTTTCTAGAAATGTTGAAGGAATCGACGGGTCGTCACTTACACATGAACCTAGGGTTTGGTTGCCTAGAATTTTTCTAGGGCTTTTGAAAGA
This sequence comes from Heliamphora ciliata, assembly GCA_032360265.1. Lineage (NCBI taxonomy): Eukaryota > Viridiplantae > Streptophyta > Magnoliopsida > Ericales > Sarraceniaceae > Heliamphora > Heliamphora ciliata. Next base: position 9,855 of record JAUMHN010102267.1, read on the forward strand.
ACCGAAGGGTCGTAACTAACACTCGAACCTAGGGTTTGAATCCCTAGTCATTTTCCAGGGTTTTTGAAAGAAACGAAGGGTCGTCACTTACACACGAACCTAGGGTTTACGTGCCTTGTCTTTTTCTAGGGCTTTTGAAAGAATCGAAGGGTCGTCACTTACACACGAACGTAGGGTTTGGGTGCCTAGTCTTTTTTCAGGGCTTTTGATAGAAATGAAGTGTCGTCACTAACACACGAACCTAAGGTTTGGGTGACAAGTCTTTTTCTAGGGCTATGGAAAGAATCAAAGGATCGCCACTTACCCAAGAACCGAGAGTTTGGGTGCCTAGTCATTTTTTAGGGGTTTTAAAAGAACCAAAGGGTTGTCACTTACATACGAATCTAAGGTTTGGGTGCCTAGACTTTTTCGAGGGGTTTTGAAGGAACCGAAGGGATGCCACTTACACACCAACCTAGGGTTTGGGTGCCTAGTCTTTTTCATGTGTTTTAAAAACTGAAAGGTCATCACATATATACGAACCTAGGGTTTGCGTGCCTTATCTTTTTTTTGGGCTATTAAAAGAATCGAAGGGTCGTTACTTACACACGAACCAAGGGTTTGGATGTCTCGTCTTTATCTAGGGCTTTTAAAAGAACGGAAGGGTCGTCACTAACACACGAACCAAGGGTTTGGGTGTCTAGTCTTTTACTAAGGCTTTTGAAAGAACCGAAGGGTCGTCACTTACACACGAACCTAGAGAATGGGTGCCTAGTATTTTTCTAGGGCTTTTAAAAATCCAAGGGCCGTCCCATACATACAAACATAGGGTTTGGGTGCCTAGTCTTTTTCTAGGGCTTTTGAAAGAACCGAAAGATCGTCACTTACACGCGAACCTAGGGTTTAGGTGCCTAGCCTTTTTCTACGGTATTTGAAAGAACCAATGGGTCATCACTTACACACGAACATAGAGTTTTGGTGCCTAGTCTTTTTCTAAGACTTTTGAAATAACCGATGGGTCGTCACTTACACACGAATCTAAAGTTTGGGTGCTTATCCTTTTTTTAGGGTTCTTAAAGGAGCCAAATGGTCGTCACATACACACGAATCTTGAGTTTGGGTGTCTTTTATTTTTCTAGGGCTTTTAAAAGAACCGAAGGGTCTTCACATACACACGAACCTAGGGTTTGGGGGCCTACCCTTTTTCTAGAGCTTTTGAAATAACCTAAGGAAGACTAGGGATTTTGAAAGAATCGAAGGGTCGTCACATACACACGAACCGAGGGTTTGGGTGCCTCGTCTTTTCCAAGGGCTTTTGAAAGAACCGAATGATCGTCACTTACACACGCACCTAGGGTTTGAGTGACTTGTATTTTTCTAGGGCTTTGAAAAATCGAAGGGTCGTCACATACACACGAACCAAGGGTTTGGGTGCCTAGTTTTTTTGTAGGACTTTTGAAAGAACCGAATGATCATTACTTACACACGAACCAAGGGTTTGGGTGCCTATTCTTTTTCTAGGGCTTTTGAAAGAACCGAAGGGGTCCTAGTATTTTTCTAGGAATTATAAAAGAACTGAAGGGTCGTCACTTACACACGAACCTAGGGTTTGGGTGCTTAGTCTTTTTCTACGGCTTTTGAAAGAACCGAAGGGTCATCACTTACACACGAACCGGGGATTTGGGTGGCTCGGCATTTTTCAGTGCTTTTCAAAGAAACGAAGGGTCGTCACTTACACACGAATCTAGGGTTTGGGTTCCTAAACTTTTTCTAGGGCTTTTGGAAGAACAGAAGGGTCGTCACTTACACACGAACCTAGGGTTTGGGTGCCTAGTCATTTTTCAGGGCTTTTGAAAGAATCGAAGACTCGTCACTTACACACGAACCTAGGATTTGGGCGCCTAGTCTTTTTCCTGGGCAACTAAAAGCAAAGATGGGTTGTTACTTACACATGAACCTAGGGTTTGGTTGCCTAGTCTTTTTCTAGGGCTTTTGAAAGAATCGAAGGATCGTCAATTACACATGAACCGAGGGTTTGGGTGTCTAGTCATTTTCTAGGGCTTCTGAAAAAATAGAATGGTCGTCACTTACACATGAACCTAGGATTTGGCTACCTAGTCTATTTCGTGGTCTTTTGAAGGAACCGAAAAGAAGTCACATACACACCAACTTAGGGCTTGTGTCCCTAGTCTTTTTCAGGTGTTTTGAAAACTGAAGAGTCGTCACATATATACAAACCGAGGGTTTGGATGCCTAGCCTTTTTTTTGGGCTTTTGAAAGAACCGAAGGGTGGTCACTTACACACGAACCAAGGGCTTTGGTGTCGTGTCTTTTTCTAGGGCTTTTAATAGAACCGAAGGGTGGTCACTTACACACGAACCAAGGGTTTGGGTGTCTAGACTTTTTCTAGGGCTTTTGAAAGAACCGAAGGTTCGTCACTTACACATGAACCTTGGGTTTGGGTGCCTAGTCTTTTTCTAGGGTTTTCAAAAATCGAACGGTTGTCCCATACATACGAACCTAGGGTTTGGGTGCCTAGTGTTCTTCAAGGCTTTTGAAAGAACCGAAGTATTGTCACTTACACACGAGCCTAGGGTTTGGGTGCCTAATCTTTTTCTAGGGACTTTGAAATAGCCAAAGTGTCATCACTTACATACGAATGTAGGGTTCGGGTGCCTAGTCTTTTTATAGGGCTTTTGAAAGAACCGATGGGTCGTCACTTACACACGAACCTAGAGTTTGAGTGCCGAATCTTTTTATAGGGCATTTGAAAGAACCGATGGGTCGTAACTTACACGCGTACCTAGGGTTTGGGTGCCTAGTCCTTTTCTAGGGCTATTGAAAATCGAAGGGTCGTCACATACACATGAACCTTGGGTTTGGGTGGCTATTCTTTTTCTACGTCTTTTAAAACGACCGAAGGGTCGTCACATACACACAAACCTAGGGTTTGGGTGCCTAGTCTTTTTCTAGGGCTTTTGAAAGAACCAAAGGAAGACTAGTGATTTTGAAAGAACCGAAGGGTCGTCACATGCACACGATCCTAGGGTTTGGGTGCCTAGTCTTTTGCCAAGGCAATTGAAAGAACAGAAGGGACATCACTTACACACGAACCTAGGGTTTGGGAGCCTAATATTTTTCTAAGGCTTTTGAAAGATCCGAAAGGTCGTCACTTACACACGAACCTAGGGCTTGGGTGCCTAATCTTTTTATAGACTTTTGAAAGAACCAAATGATCGTCTCTTACACACGAACCTAGAGTTTGGGTGCCTGGCCTTTTTCTAAGGTTATTAAAAGATCCGAAAGGTCGTCATTTACACACGAACCTAGGGCTTGGGTGCGAAGTCTTTTTATAGACTTATGAAAGAATCGAAGGATCGTCACTTACACACGAACCTAGGATTTGGGTGCCTAGTCTTTTTTTAGAGCTTTGAAAAATCAAAGGGTCGTCACATACCCACGAACCTTTGGTTTGGGTGCCTGGACTTTTTCTAGGGCTTTTAAAAGAGTCAAAGGGTCTTCACATACACACGACCCTAGGGTTTGGGTGCCTAGACTTTTTTTACAACTATTTCTTGGGGGCTTTTGAGAGAACCGAGTGGTCGTTACTTACATACGAACCAAGAGTTTGGGTCCCTAGTCTTTTTCTAGGGCTTTTGAAAGAATCGAAGGATCGTCACATACACACGAACCAAGGGTATGGGAGCCTAGTCTTTTTCTAAGGCTTTTGAAAGAACTACAGATTTGTCACTTACACACGAACCTAGGGTTTGGTTGTCTAGTATTTTTCTAGGGCTTTTGAATGAACCGAAGGGTCATCACATACACACAAACCTAGGGATTGGGTGCCGAGAATTTTTTAAGAATTTTAAAAGAACCAAAAGGTCGTCACTTATACACAAACCGTGGGTTTGGGTACCTAGTCTTTTTCTAGGGCTTTTGAAAGAATCGAAGGGTCGTCACTTACATACGAACCGAGGGTTTGGGTGCCTTATTTTTTTCTAGGGCTTTTGAAAATCGAAGGGTCGTCACATACTCACGAACTTAGGCTTTGGGTGCCTAGTCTTTTTTTAAGGCTTTTGAAAGAACCGAAGGGTCGTAACTTACACACGAACCTAGGGTTTGGGTGCCTAGTCATTTTCTAGGATTTTTGAGAGAATGGAAGGTGCCTAGTATTTTGCAAGGCCTTTTGAAAGAACCGAAGGGTTGTCACTAACACACGATCCTAGGGTTTGGGTGCCTTGTCTTTTTTAGGGATTTTGAAAGAATCATAGGGTCATCACTAAAACATGAACCTAGGGTTTCGGTGCCTAGTCTTTTTTAGCGCTTTTGAAAGAATCAATAGTTCGTCACTAACAAACGAACTTGGGGTTTTGGTGCCTAGTTTTTTTCTGGGGCTTTTGGATGAACCGATGGGACGTCACTTATGCACGAACCTAGGGTTTGGGTGCCTAGTCTTTTTTTAGGCCTTTAGGAGGAACCGAAGGGACAACACTTACAAACGAACCTAGGGTTTGGGTGCTTAGTCTTTTTCTAGGGCTTTTGAATGAACCGATGGGTCGTGTCTTACACACAAACCTAGGGTTTGGGTACTTAGCCTTTTTCTAGGCCTTTCGAAATAATCGATGGGTCGTTTCTTACAAACAAACCTAGTGTTTGGGTGCTTAGTCTTTTTTGAGGGCTTTTGAATGAACCGAAAGATCGTCACTTACAGACGAACCTAGGGTTTGGGAGACTACTCTTTTTCAAGGGCTTTTGAAAGAATCGAACGATCGTCACTTACACACAAACCTAGGGTTTGAGTGCCTTGTCTTTTTTTAGAGCTTTAAAAAATCAAAGAGTCGTCACATACACACGAACCTAGGGTTTCGGTGACTACTTACTTTCTAAGACTTTTGTAAGAACTGAAGGGGTCCTAGTCTTTTTCTAGGGATTTTGAAAGAATCGAAGGGTCGTCACTTACACACGAACCTAGGGCTTGGTTGGCTAGGCATTTTCTAGGGCTTTTCAAAGAAACGAAGGGTCGTCACTTACACACGAACCTAGGGTTTGGGTTCCTAGCCTTTTTCCAGGGCTTTTGAAAGAACATAAGGGTCGTCACTTACACACGAACCAAGGGGTCGGGTGCTTAGTCTTTTTCTAGGGCGTTTAAAAGAATCGTAGGGTCGTCACTTACACACGAATCTAGGGTTTGGGTGGCTCGGCATTTTTCAGGGATTTTCAAAGAAACGAATAGTCGTCACTTACACACGAACCTAGGGTTTGGGTTCCTAGTCTTTTTCTTGGGCTTTTGAAAGGTCAGAAGGATCGTCAATTGCACACAAATCTAGGGTTTGGTTGCCTAGTCTTTTTCTAAAGCTTTTGAAAGATCCGAATGGTCGTCACTTACACACGAACCTTGGGCTTGGGGGCCTAGTCTTTTTTTAGGGCTTTTGAAAGAACCGAAGGGTCGTCACTTACACACGAACATAGGTTTTGGGTTGCTCGGCATTTTTCAGGGCTTTTCAAAGAAACGAAGGGTCGTCACTTACACACGAACCAAGGGTTGGGTTCTTAGTCTTTTTCTTGGGCTTTTGAAAGAACAGAAGGGTCGTCACTTACACATGAACCTAGGATTTTGGTGCTAAGTCTTTTTCTAGGGCATTTGAAAGAATCGAGGGTTCGTCAATTACACACAAACTTTGGGTTTAGGCGCCTAGTCGTTTTCCAGGGCAATTAAATGAAATGAAGGGTCGTCACTTACACACTAACCTAGGGTTTGGGCGCCTCGTCTTTTTCTCGGACTTTTGAAAGAATGGAAGAATCATCACTTACACAAGAACCGAGGGTTTGGGTGCCTAGTCATTTTCTAGGTCTTTTGAAAGAATCGAAGGGTCGTCACTTACACACGAACCTAGGGTTTGGGTGCCTAGTCAATTTCGTGGGCTTTTGAAGGAACCGAAAAGAAGTCACTTACACACCAACTTAGGGTTTAGATGCCTAGTCTTTTTCAGGAATTTTGAAAACTGAAGGGTCGTCACATATATACGAACCTAGGGTTTGGATGCCTAATCTTTTTTAGGGCTTTTGAAAGAACCGAAGGGTCGTCACTTACACACGAACCTAGGGTTTTGGTGCTGTGTCTTTTTCTAGGGCTTTTAAAAGAACCGAAGGGTGATCACTTACACACGAACGAATGGTTTGGGTGTCTAGACTTTTTCTAGTGCTTTTGAAAGAACCGAAGGGTCGTCACTTACACATGAACCTAGGATTTGGGTGCCTAGTCTTTTTCTAGGACTTTTAAAAATCGAATGGTCGTCCCATACATACGAACCTAGGGTTTGGGTGCGTAGTCTTTTTCTAGGGCTTTTGAAAGAACCGAAGGAACGTCACTTACACACGAGCCTAGGGTTTGGGTGCCTAGTCTTTTTCTATGGATTTTGAAATAGCCAAAGGGTCGTCACTTACACACGAACGTAGGGTTTGGGTGCCTAGTCTTTTTATAGGGCTTTTGAAAGAATCGATGTATCGTCACTTACACACGAACCTAGAGTTTGGGTGCCTAGTCTTTTTATAGGACTTTTGAAAGAACCGATGGGTCGTCACATTCACACGAACCTAGAGTTTGGGTGCCTAGTCCATTTCTAGGGCTATTGAAAATCGAAGGGTCGTCACATACACACGATACTTGGGTTTGGGTGCCTATTCTTTTCCTAGGGCTTTTAAAACGACCGAAGGGTCGTTACATACACACAAACCAAGGGTTTGGGTGCCTAGTCTTTTTCTAGTACTTTTGAAAGAATCAAAAGAAGACTAGGGCTTTTGAAAGAACCGAAGTGTCGTCACATGCACACGATCCAATTGTTTGGGTTCCTAGTCTTTTTCCAAGGCATTTGAAAGACAGAAGGGTCATCACTTACACACGAAGCTAGGGTTTAGGTGCCTAATCTTTTTCTAAGGCTTTTGAAAGATCCGAAAGATCGTCACTTACACACGAACCTAAGGCTTGAGTGCCTAGTCTTTTTATAGGCTTTTGAAAGAATTGAAGGATCGTCACTTACACACAAACCTGGGGTTTGGGTGCCTAGTCTTTTTCTAAGGCATTTGAAATATCGGAATGGTCGTCACTTACACACGAACCTAGGGTTTGGGGGCCTAGTTTTTATATGGACATTTGAAAGAATCGAGGGATCGTCACTTACGCACGAGCCTAGGGTTTGGGTGCTTAGTCTTTTTCTAGGGATTTTGAAATAGCCAAAGGATCGTCACTTGCACACGAACGTAGGGTTTGGGGACCTAGTCTTTTTATAGGGCTTTTGAAAGAATCGATGTACCGTCACTTACACACGAACTTAGAGTTTGGGTGCCTTATCTTTTTATAGGGCTTTTGAAAGAACAGATGGGTCGTCACATTCACACGAACCTAGAGTTTGGGTGCCTAGTCCATTTCTAGGGCAATTGAAAATCAAAGGGTCGTCACGTACACACGATCCTTGGGTTTGGGTGTCTATTCTTTTTCTATGGCTTTTAAAACGACCGAAGGGTCGTCACATACACACAAACCAAGGGTTTGGGTGCCTAGTCTTTTTCTAGGGCTTATGAAAGAATCAAAGGAAGAATAGGGCTTTTGAAAGAACCAAAGTGTCGTCACATGCACATGATCCTAGTGTTTGGGATCCTAGTCTTTTTCTACGGCATTTGAAAGGCAGAAGGGTCATCACTTACACACGAACCTAGGGTTTGGGTGCCTAGTCTTTTTCTAAGGCTTTTGAAAGATCCGAAAGGTCGTCACTTACACACGAACCTAGGGCTTGGGTGCCTAATCTTTTTATATACTTTTGAAAGAACCGACGAATCGTCACTTACACACGAACCTAGGGTTTGGGTTCTTAGTCTTTTTCTAAGGCATTTGAAATATCCGAATGGTCGTCACTTACACACGAACCTAGGGCTTGGGGGCCTAGTCTTTATATAGACTTTGAAAGAACCGAAGGATCGTCACTTACACACGAACCTAGGATTTGGGTGCCTAGTCTTTTTTTAGGGCTTTAAAAAACTAAAGAGTCGTCACATACACACGATCCTTTGGTTTGGGTGCGAAGTCTTTTTTTACGACTTTTTCTTCGGGGACTTTTGAAAGAATCGAAGGGTCGTTACTTATATACGAACCAAGGGTTTGGGTCCCTATTCTTTTTCTAGACCTTTTGAAAGAATCGAAGATTGACTAGGGCTTTTGAAAGAATCGAAGGATCGTCACATACACACGGATCTAGGGTTTGGGAACCTAGTCTTTTTCTAGGGCTTTTGAGAGAACAGCAGGGTTGTCACTTACACACGAACCTAAGGTTTGGGTGTCTAGTCTTTTTCTAGGGCTTTTAAAAGAACCGAAGGGACATCACATACACACAAACGTGGGGTTTGGGTGCCGAGACCTTTTTTAGGAATTTTGAAAGAATCGAAAGGTTGTCACTTACACACGAACCTAAGGTTTGGGTACATAGTCTTTTTCTCGGGCTTTTGAAAGAATCGAAGGGTCGTCACTTACACACGAACCAAGAGTTTGGGTGCCTTGTCTTTTTTTAGAGCTTTTGAAAATCGAATGGTCGTCACATACCCACGAACCTAGGCTTTGGGGGCCTAATCATTTTTTAGGGATTTTGAAAGAACCGAAGGGTTGTAACACACACACGAACCTAGGGTTTGTGTGCCTTGTGTTTTTCTAGAATGTTTGAGAGAATCGAAGGATGCCAAGTCTTTTTCTTGGGCTTTTGAAAGAATCGAAGGGTCGTCACTAACACATGATCCTAGGGTTTGGGTGCCTTGTCGTTTTTAGGGCGTTTGAAAGAATCAAAGGGTCGTCACTAACACCCGAACCTAGAGTTTGGGTGCCTAATCTTTTTTAGGGCTTTTGAAAGAATCAAAGGGTCGTCACTAACACACGAACCTAGGGTTTGGATTTGTAGTCTTTTTCTGGGACTTTTGAAAGAACCGAAGGGACGCCACTTACACACGAACCTAGGATTTGGGTGCCTAGTCTTTTTCTAGGGTTTAGGAATAACCGATGGGACGACACTTACAAACGACCCTAGGGTTTGGGTGCTTAGCCTTTTTCTAGGGCATTTGAAAGAGCCGATGGGTCGTCTCTTACACATGAACCTAGGGTTTGGGTGGCCTTGTCTTTTTTTAGAGCTTTTGAAATAACCGAAGCGTCGTCACTTACATACGAACCTAGTTTTTGGGTGCCTAGTCTTTTTCAAGGGCTTTTGAAAACTGACGGGTCGTCACATACACACGAACCTTGGTTTGGGTGCCTAGTCGTTTTCTAAGGCTTTTGAAAGAACAGAAAGAAGACTAGGGATTTTGAAAAATTCGAAGGGTCGTCACATACACACGAACCTAAGGTTTGGGTGCCTAGTCTTTTTCGAGGGCTTTTGAAGGAACAGAAGAATCGTCACTTATACACAAACCTAGGGTTTGGGAACCTAGACTTTTTCAAGGGCTTTTGAAAGAACCGAAGGATCGTCACTTACACACGAACCTAGTGTTTGAGTACCTTGACTTTTTCTAGGGCAATGAAAAACTAAAGGGTCGTCACATACACCTGAACCTAGGGTTTGGGTGCCTAGTTTCTCTCTAGGGCTTTTGAAAGATCCGAAGGGTCGTCACTTAAACATAAACCTAGGGTTTGGGTGCCCATTCTTTTTCTAGGGCTTTTCAAAGAACCGAAGGGGGCCTAGTAATTTTTAAGGGATTTTGAAAGAACCGAAGGGTCGTCACTTTCACACAAACCTAGGGTTTGGCTGCCTAGACTTTTTCTAGGGCTTTTGAAAGAACCAGAGGGTCGTAACTTACAGTCGAACCTAGGATTTGGGTGCCTAGTCATTTTCCAGGGCTTTTGAAAGAAACAAAGGGTCGTCACTTACCCACGATTCTAGGATTTGGGTGCCTCGTCTTTTTCTAGGGCTTTTGAAAGAACCAAAGGGTCGTCACTTACACACGAACGTAGGGTTTGGGTGCCTAGTCTTTTTTCAGAAATTTTGAAGGAAACGAAGTGTCGTCACTTACATACAAACCTAGGGTTTGGTTTCCAAGTCTTTTTCTAGGGCTATGGAAAGAATCGAAGGATCGTCACTTACCCAAGAACCGTGGGTTGGGGTGCCTAGTCATTTTCTCTAGGTTTTGAAAGAACCGAAGCGTCGTCAGTTACATACGAACCTAAGGTTTGGGTGCCTAGTCTTTTTCGAGGGCTTTCGAAGGAACCGAAGGGAAGCCACTTACACACCAACTTAGGGTTTGGGTGTCTAGTCTTTTTCAGGTATTTTGAAAACTGAAGGGTCGTCATATATATATGAACCTAGGGTTTGGTGCCTTATCTTTTTTTAGGGCTTTTTAAATAATCGAATGGTCATCCCTTACATACGAACCAAGAGTTTGGATGCCTAGACTTTTTTTGGGCTTTTAAAAGAACCGAAGGGTCGTCATTTACACACGAACCAAGGGTTTGGGTATCTAGTCTTTTTTTAGGGCTTTTGAAAGAACCGAAGGGTCGTCACTTACACACGAACCTAGGATTTGGGTGCCTAGTCTTTTTCGTGGGCATTTGAAAATCGAAGGGTCATCCCATACATATGAACCTAGGGTTTTGGTGCCTATTCTTTTTTTAGGGCTTTTGAAAGAACAGAAATATCGTCACTTACACACGAACCTAGGGTTTGGAAGCATAGTCTTTTTCTACGGTATTTGAAAAAGCTAAAGGGTCGTCACTTACACACGAACAAAGGGCTTGGGTGCCTAGTCTTTTTCTAGGACTTTTGAAATAACCGATGAGTCGTCACTTACACACGAACCTAGAGTTTGGGTGCCTAGTCTTTTTTTAGGGCTCTTAAAAGAATCGAAGGGTCGTCACATACACACGAATCTTGAGTTTGGGTGCCTATTATTTTTTTAGTTCTTTTAAAAGATTCGAAGGGTCGTCCCATACACACAAAACTAGGGTTTGGGTGCCTAGTCTTTTATTAGAGCTTTTGAAAGAGCCGAAGGAAGACTAGGGATTTTGAAAGAACCGAAGGGTCGTCACATACACACGATCTAGGGTTTGGGTGCCTAGTCTTTTTCTAGGGTTTTTGAAAGAACCGAAGTGTCGTCATTTACACACGAACCTGGGGTTTGGGTGTCGAGTCTTTTCCAAGGGCTTTTGAAAGAACCAAAGGAACGTCACTTACACACGGACCTTGGGTTTGAGTGCATTGTATTTTTCTAGGGCTTTGAAAAATCGAAGGGTCGTCACATACACACGAACCTAGGGTTTGGGTGCCTAGTTCCTTTCTATGGCTTTTGAAAGAACCGAATGGTCGTCACTTACACACGAACTTAGGGTTTAGGTGCCTATTCTTTTTCTAGGGCTTTTGAAAGAACTGAAGGGGGCCTAGTAATTTTATAGGAATTTTCAAAGAATCGAAGGGTCGTCTCTTATACACGAACCTAGGGTTTGGCAGTCTAGTCTTTTTCGACAGATTTTGAAAGAATAGAAGGGTCGTCACTTACACACGAATCTAGGGTTTGGCTGCCTATTCTTTTTCTAGGGATTAATTGAATCGAAGGGTCGTCACTTACACAAGAACCTAGGGTTTGGGTGCCTAGTCATTTTTCAAGGCTTTTGAAAGAAACGAAAGGTCGTCACTTACACACGAACCTAGGATTTAGGTGCTTAGTCGTTTTCTAGGGCTTTTGAAAGAATCGAATGGTCGTCACTTACACACGACCCTAAGGTTTGGGTGCATAGTCTTTTTCCAAGGCTTTTGAAAGAAACGAAGTGTCGTCACTTACACATGAACCTAGGGTTTTGGTGCCTAGCCATTTTCTAGGGCTTTTGAAAGAATCGAAGGATCGTCACATACCCAAGAACCAAAGGTTTGGGTGCCTAGTCATTTTCTAGGGCTTTTGACAGAACCGAAGGGTCGTCACTTATCCACGAACCTAGGGTTTGGGAGCATAGTCTTTTTCGAGGGCTTTTGAAGGAACCGAATGGAAGCCACTTACACATCAACCTAGGGTTTGGGTGCCTAGTTTTCTTCAGGTGTTTTGAAAATCGAAGGGTCGTTACATATATACGAACCTGGGGTTTGGGTTCCTTGTCATTTTTTAGGATATTTAAAATAACCAAAAGGTCGTCACTTACAAACGAACCAAGGGTTTGGGTGTGTAGTCTTTTTCTAGAACTTTTGAAAGAACCGAAGGGTCGTCACTTACACACGAACGTTGGGTTTGGGTGCCTAGTCTTTTTCTTGGGCTTTTAAAAATCGAAGGGTCGTGCCATACATACGAACCTAGGGTTTGGGGGCCTACTCTTTTTCTAGGGCGTTTGAAAGATGCGAAAGATCGTCACCTACACACGAACCTAAGGTTTGGGTGCCTAGTCTTTTTCTAAGATTTTTTAAAGAACCAACCGGTCATCACTTACACACGAACATAGGGTTTGGGTGCCTAGTCTTTTTCAACAGCTTTTGAAATAACCGATGGGTCATCACTTACACACGAACCTAGCGTTTAGGTGCTTAGTCTTTTTCTAGAGCTCTTAATAGAATCGAATGGTCTTCACTTACACACGAACCTAAGGTTTGGGTGCCTAGTCTTTTTCTAGGGCTTTTGAAAATCGAAGGGTTGTTACAAACACGCGAACCTTGGGTTTGGGTGCCTATTATTTTTTTAGAAATTTTAAAAGAACCGAAGAGTCGTAACATACACACGAACCTAGGGTTTGGGTGCCTTGTCTTTTTCTTGGGCTTTTGAAAGAACCAAAGGAAGACTAGAGCTTTTGAAAGAACCGTAGGGTCGTCACATACACACGAACTAAGGATTTGGGTGCCTGGTCTTTTTTCAGGACTTTTGAAAAAATCGAAGGGTAGTCACTTACACACGAACCTAGGGTTTGGGTGCCTACTCTTTTTCTAAGGGTTTTGAAAGATCCGAAAGGTCGTCACTTACACATGAACCTAGGGCTTTGGTGCCTAATCTTTTTCCAGAGCTTTTGAAAGAACCGAATGATCGTCACTTACCCACGAACATAGGATTTGGGTGCCTAGTCTTTTTTTAGGATTTTTAAAAGAACCAAAGGGTCGTCACTTTCACGCGGACATAGGGTTTGGGTGCCTAGTCTTTTTATAGGACTTTTGAAAGAATCGATGGGTCGTCACTTACACACGAATCTCGAGTTTGGGTGCCTAGTCTTTTTCTAGGGCTTTTAAACGAATCGAAGGGTCGTCACGTACACAAGAACCTAGGGTTTGGGTGCTTAATTCTTTTCTTGGGCAATTGAAAATCGAAGGGTCGTCACATACTCACGAACCTTGGGTTTGGGTGCCTATTCTTTTTCTAGGGCTTTTAAAAGAACCGAAGGATCATCACATACACACAAACCTAGGGTTTGGGTGTCTAGTCTTTTTCTAAGACTTTCGAAAGAACCAAATGATGACAAGGGCATTTGAGAGAGCCGAAGGGTCGTCACATACACACGATCCTAGGGTTTGGGTACCTAATCTTTTTTAAGGGCTTTTGAAAGAGCCGAAGGGTCATCACTTAAACACGAACCAAGGGTTTGGGTGCCTAGTCTTTTTCGAAGACTTTTAAAAGATCCGAAAGATCGCCACTTACACACGAACCTAGGGTTTGGGTGCCTAGTCTTTTTAAAGGGCTTTTGAAAGAACCGAAGGATCGTCATTTACACGCGAACCTAGGATTTGGGTGCCTAGTCTTTTTTTAAGAGTTTGAAAAACTGAAGGGTCGTCACATATACACGAACTTTTGGTTTGGGTGCCTAGACTTTTTTTAAAGATTTTAAAAGAATCGAAGAGTCGTCACATACACACGAACCAAGGATTTGGGTGCCTAGTCTTTTTTTACTGCTTTTTCAAGAGCTTTTGAAAGAACCTGAGGGTCGTTACTTACATACGAACCAATGGTTTGGGTCCCTAGTCTTTTTCTAGGGCTTTTGAAAGAATCGAAGGATGACTAGGGCTTTTGAAAGAATGGATGGGTCGTCACATACACACGAACCTAGGGTTTGCGTGCCTAGTCTTTTTCGAGGGCTTTTGAAAGTAATGCAGGGTTGTCACTTACACAAGAACCTAGGATTTGAGTGTCTAGTCTTTTTCTAGAGCTTTTGAAAGAATCGTAGGGTCATCACATACACACAAACCTAGGGTTTGGGTGACGAGACTTTTTTTAAAAATTTTAAAATTACCGAAAGGTCGTCACTTACACACTAACCTAGGGTTTGGGTACCTAGTCTTTTTCTTGGGCTTTTGAAAGAATCGAAGGGTCATCACTTACACACGAACCTAAAATTTGGGTACCTAGTCTTTTTCTAGGGCTTTGAAAAGAATCGAAGGGTCGTCACTTACTCACAAACTGAGGGTTCAGGTGCCTTATCTTTTTCTAGGACTTTTAAAAATCGAAGGGTCGTCACATACCCACGAACCTAGGCTTTGGGTGCCTAGTCTTTTTTTAGGGATTTTGAACGAACCGATGGGTCGTAACTTACACACGAACCTCGGGTTTGGGTTCCTAGTCTTTTTCGTGGGCTTTTGAGAGAATCGAAGGGTGCCTAGTATTTTTTAAGGGCTTTTGAAAGAACCGAAGGGTCGTCACTAACACATTATCCTAGGGTTTGGGTGCCTTATCTTTTTTAGGGCTTTTGATGTTACGAATGTATACTGTAAATCCTTGCTTTTTAGATTTTTTTATTCTTGATCCCTGACATATTAATGAGAAACATTTGAGATGTTTTTGCATTCGTAATTTCATATTTATATTAGTGATGAATGAATGCACAGTCCGTATATTCTGTCCAGTATTTGACTCAGTGCATGCTGCATGGAAGATCGGGTCATAAGTTTTGACAAATTATACAGGTAGGCTCACAATCGCAATAGACCCGGATATTCCACTGGTACGATTGTAGCACATCATTGTAGTAGCTGGTCTTGGCTAGGTCGAATGGATCTAATTCAGGTTTTGAAAATTCGATATTCGAGCTCGATGTGTTAGTATAATGGGAGTGTATTGAGCGGAATCAACGGGATGATCAATTCTATACTGACTATATGAATTGATCCACATCCCGTATTATCATGTATTGCACGAACTCT